>JBAKFZ010000008.1:0-143244 GCA_037355385.1 Saccharomycopsis sp. FM-2023a
TTTGAGATTACGGAAGAATGTTATCAAAACTGGTATTCGTTTAATTTCTTTATGTTATAAAAAAATCAATATTAAAGATATTTGTATTAAATTAAAATTAGATTCAGAAATTTCTACTGAGTATATCTTGAACAAATTGATTAAAGATCATATAATCGAAGCAAGTTTAAATAATGAGGGGTCATATATGAAATCTAAAGAATTTTTAAATGTATATGATTCTGAAATTCCAACTGTTGAGTTCAATAAAAGAATTGGAGCTATTAATTCTATTAAAAAGTCTTTTATTCAAGATATGAATTATCCAGAAAGCAAACACAAATTCAATGCAGATGAAACCAATGATTATGAAGATGAACTAGAATCAATTGTTGAAGATTTTGATGATGAACTTTAATTTACTCGTCATAATGTATGAAATCTAAAAATAAATGTACCTAATATTTAAAAGAATTGTAATAGTTTCTTGGTTCACCACTGAGGTAATTTCAAAAAGAGGATCACCTAGTTCCGATTTCAGGAAGCGCATGCTGGTGAAATCTGTATATAATAATCTTCAGATATTGATACGTTTAAAGATTATCGGTCGACCGTTAACTTTCAAATCTGTCAAATAGATAATGACATAATTATCAATGATAAGGAACTCCTGAATCAAAAATAAGTACTCATCAGTTGCTTTTTGATGTATACAATCATGAAATTCGATAAGTGTCAAAAATTTTACGGTGATCCGTTATCAGTTTGACTCAAAAAAAATTGCGATGGAATTTTAGGTTTACGCATTTTTTTGAAATCAATCTATATTACGTTAAGAATTAAATTGTAGAGAAATTCCAAATTTCCCTAAACTTGGGCCCTTAAATACTGAGTTTTCTTTCTTTTTCAAATTTTCTTTTTCTCCGGCTAAAATTTTATTTTCTGATTCTTGAAACGGTAATAATTCGAATCCAATATTCATCAAAAGTCCATTATATTTTCCTTCCCATAAAACTTTAAAATTTTTTTCACTCAATGAAGTTGATAGTTTTATAACTCCAGAAAAAGGAATGGTCTTATATAAATCCTTAAATTTTTCAATATTTGATAAACTTGGATTATTATTGGTCATTGTAGGATTAAGTAATGGATCAGGAATTTTTTTTTGTTTGATTAGTTTTTTAAACTTATTACTTGTAGTTTTATTGATTTGTAAAATTCTAGAAATCTCATCATTGATGTTTCCTTTATTAAAATTCCAAAGTTCACACCCTAAAATTAAATCACTTTCATAAGAATAAACATTGAAATTATATTTTGAACAAAAGGTGGAATTCAATGAGGTTTTAACGGTATAAGTACTAGAAATCAATCCAATTATCGGATTGCATGATAACGTAATGGTTAATGGTTTACCACTATAAGTTGAATAAGTTGAGTATCTCAAAGAATTGGAAATTCCTGGAGTCATGTTAGTTATTCCATACCAAATTTCCGTACCAACTGATAGTTTTGAGTTATCGTAGAGATTCTTATTATTATTGTTATTAGTAATATTGTTTTCTTGATCATCATCCAATTGAAATGTATCATTTGAATTATTCAAATTGAAATTATATAAATGTCTAAACCCAACTAGATTTTCATTTGTTGAATAAATAAATTCATTGGAATATTTGGGGTAATTTTTTTGAAAATAAAAAGTTAAAACTCCATGATTTTTAAACAAATTGGAGTTAGTACTCAAACATTTGATTAAAATTCGGGAGTTTTGAGAAAAATTTTTGACTAATAAACCCTCAAGAATATTCGAAGGAAAATTTAATTTACCGTATAATAAAGCATTTTTATTTGGTTCAGAATTTTTGAAAAAATTGTTTTTGGAATTGTTATGTTTTAACAGATCAATAAATTGATAAGTTTGAATTGAATCTTGCAATTTTACTAGTTCTGAGGATAATACATTGGTTAGATAAGATGAGGAAAAAAAGTAGGATAAGGACCCATTGATGGAATTCACATTTGAAAGATGAAAAGAATTGGCACTTTGGGGTGATGATTTTTTATTGATATTGAAGGATAACCCATTGGGAAGATTGAAATCTAGTAAGGCTTTAGGCGTGGCGATAACGGACGGATACAAATTGGAGTCATCCCATTGGTTGGCGACGTCGTAGCATCTAAGAACGTAGTCCATGTACGAAAGCATGACAACGTACCTCGGTTCAAAACGATTTTTGGTGATTTTCCAAAGGATTTTTTGTTAAAAGTTTGGTGGTTGGCCCATGGGTATGGTTCCTGAAGGGGAGCCAACCCAATGGGTCTATGGTTATCACTCGGATTGCCGCCGTTAAAACAAGAGGAACTTTCAGATTAGCAAAGCAACTGAAATCAGACCATCTCTGGTATATAAACTGCTTTTCTCGCCCTTCTCCAGTCATAACTTATTAGTTATCTGCTTTAATCAATATATATTTTCCAATCAACAAAAATGGCCCTTCAAAGTTCAAGTTATGGTAAAGACAATGTCAAATTTCTTAAAGTTAGAAAAGACCCAAACAATCCAAAGATTCAAGACGTTATCGAAGTCAGTGTTTGTTGCTTATTAACCGGGAATTTTGATGTCTCTTATACTAAAGCTGATAATTCTCCAATTGTTCCAACCGATACTGTTAAAAACACCATTTTAATTTTAGGGAAAACTCAAAAAGTTTGGCCAATTGAAAGATTTGCTGCTAATTTAACCAAACATTTTTTAACTAAGTATTCTCATGTTTCAGGTGTCACTGTTGATATTGAACAATTGGCCTGGAAAAAGTATGAAGTTGATGGTAAACTTCACGATCATTCATTCATTAAAGCTGGTCCAGAATTAAGAGTTACTAGCTGTATACAAACAAGATCCGGGGATTTGCAAATTACATCTGGTTTAAAAGATTTAACCGTTTTGAAAAGTACTAATTCCTCATTTCATGGTTTTAATCAATGTGATAATACCACTTTAAAACCAACCACTGATAGAATTCTTTCAACTGATATTGATGCTACTTGGAATTGGAATAATAAAAAAATTAACTTTTCAACTATTGATGAATTTGCTGATCTAGGAGGCTTTGATAAGACTTTTGACTCTGCTAGAAAGGTTACTTTAGATTTATTTGCCAAACAAAATTCTCCATCAGTTCAAGCTACAATGTATGATATGTCAACTGAAATTTTAAAACAAAATTCCAATGTTGAAACTGTTAGTTATTCTTTACCTAACAAACATTATTTCCTTTTTGATTTAGGCTGGAAAGGTTTGACTAATGATAATGAATTGTTCTATCCATCCTGGCATCCAAATGGTTTGATCAAATGTACCGTTTGTCGTGACCAAAAGGCTAAACTTTGATTTTTTTAAATCATTCTGATTAACTATTTTTTTTTTTTCACTATCATTATTATATAGCAGCTCATTTATTTTTTTTAAGGTATATTATATTATCATTTTTTACTTTATTATATATTCTACATTTTATAAACATAAACCGTAAGCCTCCTAATATATTTGAAATAACTTTAACTCTAAAAACAATATAAGCAATAATAAAGAACTGAAAAAATAAAATGAATCAATCATTGCTGTTTTTTCTCAAAATGGAGCTACATAAAGAACTTCTTGAACTTGTGGTTTTGTGGTACTTTGTTTAACACATGTTGTTCCCTGCATTTTAATACAACCATCATTAAAATCAACTTCTGGAATCGGGTCACTTCCAGAAACTACTACATAAGTAGTTAAAGTCACTTTTACTCCCTCATCAGAAGATATTTTTCCCAAGATATTAAGAATTGACTGTTGCTGAGTTTTGTCAAAACTACGGAAATCACCGACAAGGTTTTGAACTTTTTGCACAGGAGAAGAATCAAGTCCAAACCCGCCTAGAGTTATAATAGGACCGGTTGCTGATGAGGTGGCAGATCTAGTGGAACCGGTGGTGGTGGTGTTGGCCTTTAGTGATGCTCCTTTTTGTAGATTTCCCAGAGGGGTATGGTTTAAAGAAGTATGGAGAGTTTGTGATGAGGAAACAGTTGAGCTGGTTTTAGTGGCATTCAATGACGAGGAAGTAGTTTTGGATGATGAAGAAATGGGTGAAGCTGGGGAGAAAGACCCGGTCGATGTTGCAGTTAATGAAGGCGTTGAAGATGAAAATGCTGATTTTGATGTTGATTTTGGAGCTGATGAAGTACTAGAAGTTGTAGCTGCTCTAGTGGCGGTAGGTGTAGTAGTATCCAGTGAGCTAGTGATAGTAGCAGAGGTAGCTTGATGAGGAATTGAAGAAGAGCTGGTGATTATGGAGGCGGTGGAACTGGAGGTGGGGGTTGCAGAAATGGGTTTTGTTGTTGTGGTTGAAGTTGGTTTTATGGAAGTTGTGGAGCTTATTGATGGTGATGATGATGATAATGAAGACGTAGAAATTGCTGAGATTTTTGATTCAGAAGCTCCTTCTTGTTCTTTCACTGGCTGGTCAGACCCATTAATATCTTGAAGATTGACAGGAGCAGCACCAACGATCCCAAGGAAGACTGATACTATTAGAAATATTTTCATCTTTTGCAGAAAATCAATGAATATCGTGGGCTTTCAAAGATTCGCAGAGTAGTAGACACTCTTTATATATAAAGTCACCCACTGTCTGTCATTGCAGTCCATAACACTGGTGATTGGAGTACCCTGGAAGCTCAAAGCGCATGGTGTTTGGTAGTACCAGTCCTGTTATTTCCCCATTTGTGATGTTGGCCACCCACTATGAAGACGCATCGAACGCCAATAGATCAAGTTCTGAGGATTTAGGCCGACTAAGGACTGGATTTTGAGCCACAAAGTTTAGTTATAACAAAAACGAACGACGTATGTATAAGAATTAAGGAGTGAGTTTGAACATCGGCAATTTGGGGCCCCTGGAGAGGGGAAGTCATTTCTCGCTGGTGTTTGCTTGCAAAGTTTTACAGATGTTCTGTGAAAAGCTAATTTTAATTATTTTTATTACTATACAATTTACCATTAATTATTTATTGTAAAATTATACACTATTCATTCATGTTGAAAATCTGAGGCTGTTGTGGTTTGCAGCCCCGTATTCCCCACTCCTTTTCCAGAAAAAGACCACGAAAGAAAGAAGAAAGACGGGTGAAGTATAGTAATATACCACACAATCATACAAACATCCACCATTCACACTATGGCTTCTACCAATCCTGCGGTTATCATGGGTATGTCTCTATTGCTTTTCTATGTGCTCTTTTTTTTTTCATTTCTTTTCTTTTTACTAACTCTATCACAGACAAGTATGTCACAAACAAATCATACAAATCAACGTGTATATAAACCCATACTAACAATCTTCTAGTGGGACCGGTTTAACCAAACTTGGGTTTGCCGGAAACGATGCTCCTTCCTTCGTCTTCCCTACTGCCATTGCCTCCCGTTCTACCACATCTTCTAAAAATACTGCCGGTTCTCAACCAGTCTTTGGAGGGAATGCTGGTCTGGCTACCTCTCAAAATGCTAATAATTTGGCTTCAAAAAGAGGCATGGAAGATCTTGATTTTTACATTGGTCATGAAGCCATAAAAGCCAGTAATGGTCCTAATTATTCTCTTTCTTATCCAATTAAACATGGACAAATTGAAAATTGGGATCACATGGAAAGATTTTGGGAGAAATCAATTTTTCAATATTTAAGATGTGAACCAGAAGATCATTATTTCTTGATGACTGAACCTCCATTAAACCCTCCAGAAAATAGAGAAAATGTGGCAGAAATCATGTTTGAGTCTTTTAATTGTGCCGGTCTCTATATTGCAGTTCAAGCAGTTTTGGCTCTTGCCGCTTCGTGGACTTCCTCAAAGATTCAAGATCGTACTCTTACTGGTACAGTTATTGATTCAGGGGATGGTGTTACTCACGTTATTCCAGTGGCAGAAGGTTATGTTATTGGATCTGCCATTAAAAATATTCCAATTGCTGGTAGGGATATTACATTATTTATTCAACAAATGCTTAGAGAAAGAGGTGAATCAGATTCTAGTTTAAGAACTGCAGAAAAAATCAAACAAGAGTATTGTTATGTTTGTCCAGATATTGTTAAAGAATTCCGTAAATTTGATCAAGATCCTGAAAAATTTGCTAAATTTATAGTGGAAAGTGAAAATAAAACTAGTAAAAAAATTGTTGATGTTGGTTATGAAAGATTCTTAGCTCCAGAGATTTTCTTTAGTCCAGAAATTGCTAATAGTGATTATTTAACTCCTCTTCCGATTTCTGTTGATCAAGTTATTCAACAATCTCCAATTGATGTTAGAAAAGGATTATATAAAAATATTGTGCTTAGTGGAGGTTCCACCATGTTCAAAGATTTTGGTAGACGTTTACAAAGAGATATTAGAGATCTTGTTAAAAAGAGAATTACTGATTCTGAAAATTTAAGCCATGCTAGAAGTAGTGGGGTGGAAGTCAATGTGATTTCTCATAGACGTCAAAGAAATGCAGTTTGGTTTGGAGGTTCTTTATTGGCCCAAACCAGTGAATTCAAGGCTTATTGTCATACTAAAGCTGATTATGATGAATATGGTCCAAATATTGTGAGAAATTTCAGTTTATTCAGTGTACCATGAACTTTTTTGTTCATAAAAAGAAACCAAATAAAAATAATTCTGATATGTTATAATAATTAAACTTTGAAATACGCAAATTCTTATACAGTAAGCAATCAATTGGAATTTTAAGTCGTTTTGCTTCCCTTTAAAGTCGTTTTGCCTTGTTTAAAAGCAGACGGCCGGCTCCTTCTCGCCCCCGGGTAACCTACGGTTCAATCGTGAAGATTTATTTTCAACTCAAATCCATCAACAAATAAAGCAAAAACCTCTTCCTCTCCTTAAAATCATTCCAGTTACCATCTCCGCACAATGAGTACCAGCTCTTCTTCGCCCCAGGGCAATGTTCTGGTGCTGTCTCTGGACCCGAACACTTCCCAGTCGGCACCCCAGACTCTTGCGGAACTGATGCACAAGTTGAAGATTAATAATAACACTAATCTGCCCTCACCCTCGTTGTTTTCCTCGTCCTCTTCCAACACCTCGACATCTTCTTCTTCTGGATCCAAGCCAAACCTCACACTGCCTAAGTCAGACTTTTCCTCTTTCCAGGAACGAATTATTGCCTTTCAGGAATCCAGATTAGGGGGCGCTTCTAACCCAACCTCGCCCCTCGAAGCCAGCGAACGTAAATTGGGAGAATCCTCGAGCATTTCTACTACCATTAACTCTCGCAATGGCTCCAATCACAGTCTAACAGGCTCCAACAACAGTTTTATTAGCAATCCTTTTGCATCCACCAATGATTCACTCCAAAGCAATCATAATAATCAAGTTCCGAACAATAGCAATCAACCTTCTTCCCCGCCTCCGATAAGACCAATTCAAAATTCTGCGTATCATAACAGTAACATCAATTCAAATTATAATAGTGCCCCAATTATTCGTCATAGTCCGATTCATAGTGCTCCCGAAGTGCCGGTGTGGAAAAATCCCAGCACATTCATTAAACGTCCAACCATAGTTACTCCTCAAGCTAAAGCTAGAAATCAAGCCAAAGAATCTTTGGCAGCTCGTCGGAATCTTAAATTATCGGGAATGACTTTACCAGATTTTAGTGATTCGCAAAAAACTCCTGCTCAAAAAAAAATTGAGGAAATTAGAAAGCAAGGTTTAGCAGTAGCAGATTTACCAACTAGTAACAATCATCATAATAATCCATTTTCTAGTTTTGAAAAATATATTGATATCAAAAATGGCTCATTAAATTTCAATGACAAAGCTTCAATTCATAGTGATGGGGTTGCCTTTGCATCAGGAAAAAGTTTTAAAATTTCTACTAATGATTTAAAAGTTTTGGGAGAGTTAGGAAGTGGTAATTATGGTACAGTTTCAAAAGCTTTACATAAACCCTCAAAAGTTATTTTAGCCATGAAAGAAGTCAAATTAGAACTAGAGGAAAGTAAATTCAACCAAATTTTGATGGAACTAGATGTTCTTCATAAATGTGATTCCCCATTTATTGTTGATTTTTTTGGAGCATTTTTCATTGAGGGAGCAGTTTATATGTGTATTGAGTATATGGATGGTGGTTCTTTGGATCAAGTTTATGATGGAGGAATTGATGAAATTCCTTTGGCTTATATTACTGAATCAGTGGTTAGAGGTTTAAAAGAATTGAAAGATAGCCATAATATTATTCATAGAGATGTTAAACCAACTAATATTTTGGTCAATACTGAAGGTAAAGTTAAACTTTGTGATTTTGGAGTTTCTGGAAATCTAGTGGCTAGTAAAGCTAAAACCAATATTGGTTGTCAATCTTATATGCCACCCGAAAGAATTATTTCAAGATTGCCAGATACCCAATATACTGTGCAATCTGATGTTTGGTCATTAGGAATTTCTTTAGTTGAAGTTGCCATTGGAAAATTTCCATACCCTGAAGCTAAAAATATTCTTGATCAATTAAATTCTATTGTTGATGGTGAACCTCCAAAGATTCCCAGTTCTAGAAACTTTAGTGAAAATGCCAACAACTTTATCATGAAATGTTTGAGAAAAAATCCTGAGCAAAGATCAACTTATGCAGAATTATTAGATGATGTATGGTTAATCCAAAATAGAGCAGAACATTTTGGGTCAAATTATGAAACAGTAAGAAAAGACTTTGCAGAATTTGTTAAAGCTAAAGTATTATCTTCAGTTCCTGTCAAAGAACAACAAAAAGAAGATGGGTTTGCTCAGTTAAATGAGAGTATTGAAAGTGATTTGAAGAGGAAAAGATCTTTAAAAAGAAACAATTCACAACCATCATCAAATCAATAAATTAGTTACTGAATTTTGCTTTCTCCCTATGCTCCCTTTGAGTTATTACAGTTTTTTTGTTGTGTAATCCTTTTTTTATTATTAATGTTACTCTGTTGTTATTTTTTATTTTTTACTTTCAATTTGCCTATAAAATCTTTTCTTTTTAATGTCTAATTTTTTTTGCCCTATTGAACCTTAACGTTTTTTCATTATCATTCTTTCAATTATCTTTTACCATTCATTTTTACTATTTGCTGCTGTTACTTTCATTTTATCTACCAAAACAACCTCATATTTCAATCATCTTTTTCTCTTTTTTTATACTATCTCTTTCCATTATTGTTTTGTTTACTATGCATGTTGGTAATAAAACTTGAAGTTCACTTACATCAGACTTTAATTTTTCTCAAAAAAAAAGAAAGAAGTTGAATTTTTTCTGTCTTTCAATATTTTTCCATTTTCAAATTCACAGACAATTTTTCAAAATATTGGCTGAATATTTAAAATAAATATATTTGTTCGTTTGTTTAAATGAAGTAGATTACATAAAATTTATTGATTGTTTATTAATAAATACTAAAAATACAAATTTATGATGCATACAATTAATTGGTATCTTTTAAATCTTCTTTTGAATCTTTTGATCCTTCCTTTGGTCCTTCCTTTGATTCATCATTATATTCTTTCGATTCAACAATTCCAATTTTACTATTATTACCATTTTTGTCTTGTTTATAAGTAGTATTTCTATCAGTTTCCACTCCAAAGATTCTATATAACAATTCAAAAGTATCATGTTTATTTAACATTAAATTAATATTAACCTTTCCCTTCCAGATTGGTAAATAGATATCTTCTCCTTCATCTCTTAAAACCGTTAAGAAACAACAACCTTCACCATCGATTTTATCAATTTGAGAACAAAAATCTGGGGAAATTTCTCGGAGTTCAGTCATAACCGGGAAAGTTTCGAGCAACAAAATTTTCAAAATTTCCGGTTCTTTCAAGCTAATCAATCTAGAGTCTCCGATGAATGGTTTCAAAGTTACTAGAGATTCATTTTGTAATCTCCAAGAAACTTCTCCCTTACTGGCACCACCTTGTTTTTGAGCCACGAATAATTTTATTCCAGAATGAATGAATTTCAATTTATTTTCATTAAGGGTTAAAATCTTTTTGATAATTGGGGCCACAAAATAAACTGATCTAATTGGTTCTCCAGTGGCGTTTCTCACTAAAGTACAATCTTTTGGGAAATTAGCATCAATATCATATAAAGACCAACATTTTTCAAGTAATGGTAAAGTAGAATCAAGGAAAATAAATGGTTCTTCATTAGCGTCTCTTGGAAGTTTTTCTTTTTTTAAAACCACTGGAGCATCAACTTTAATTTCTTCTTCTTCATCTTCTTCATTGTCAATCTTTGGTTTTTTGATAACTGCTTCATTTTCTTCAAAGTTTCTTTTTTTAGGATTAACAGGTTCTTGAGGTATTTTTTCAATTACCGTAATGAAAAACCCTCCAGTATTTTGTAAATGAGGATATATTCTCACACATCTTTCCAAATGATAATTTTTTGCCTCTTCTTCCGTTGGAGGGAAACAAGTCAAACTAATTTTATTATCTGGAAAGTTGTCTTTTTGTAATTCTTTCAAATGTTCTTCATCTTTAACTAATTCTCCCTTTTTATTATATAATTTCCATGAGTTAACTCCGTCACGTCTAATCAAACCTTTTAATTCATTACTAACATCTACTAATTTGATTTGAGCTCCCCATTTTTTCAAAGCACCAGCAATAACTGCTTCATTTTCAATTGGATTAAGAGAACAAGTTGAGTAAACTAATCTACCTCCTGGTTTTAACATTTGAAGTCCTCTATTCAAAATGTTCAACTGTAAACTATGTAAACCCAATCCATTACCAATGTTCCATTCTTTCCAAACAGTAACATTTTTTCTCATAGTACCATCCCCAGTACATGGAACATCACAAAGAATTCTATCAAATTTAGCTCCTGTTTTAGTATTGGCATCTAATTTGAATTTAGGCATCATTTGTCCATCATGATTGACCACAATGAAATTTGGACTATTAAGACGTTTAACTTGATGAACTAACATATGAGATCTTCTATAATCACTGTCATTTGCCATAACAAAACCTTTTGGAATATCATTTGGAGAATCTTCATGTAATTTTTCCACTAATTGAGCAGTTTTTGATCCAGGTGCTGCACACATATCAAGAACATAATGATGAGACTGGACATCAAGAAGTAATGGGGGAATCATAGAAACTGCTTCTTGACGAGAAATATTCCCTACTTCTGTCTCAATAACTAAAAATCTTTGAGTTTTTTTGAAAATTTCGTTTTTTTTCATTACTGATTTAGGAATATTCAATTGCCAGGCTAATTCATTAGGATACCATGATAAATTTTTGGGTTTTTCAAATTGTTCAATTTCTTCTTTTGGAACACTCAATAAATTACTTTCGTCTAGTAAACTAGGTAAATGCTTAGTTTTGAACACTTGTTTGATTTCATCCGCATGGGATCTAGATCCAGTGATTCTGAAAGTCAAAGGAAGTTGACTTTGACAATGTTGATGAAAAGTTTGCCATTCATCTTCAGGAATTAATTCTTGAGCTTTATAATAATTTTCCCACTTTTCGTTTTCTTTAGGGATATCTGTCCATGGTCCAGCCCCATTAGCACGTTTTCCAAACTGTTGACGACCTCTAGTTCTTCTACCTTTTCCCATTATGGAGAATAAAATATATTATGAGACAATCCAAATTATTTTCTAACAATTTTAAATTTTTTTTTTTTTTTTGCAATTTTTTTTTTTTGACTATTTTTTTTTACTTTTTTTTGCAACAAACCCAAACACCAGTGTATTTTTAAAACACCCAAACACCTAACAGTAAACACTCCTTTTTCACTCGTTTAAATTGGCAATTTTAAAATTATTCTGGATATGGCGGAGTACTCCATGGAATAATATTCACACACAACATAAATTGTCTAAGACTTCAAAAAAATTAATTAAAAAATTTTTATTGTTTTGGAGTTATTTCTTACGATCCTTTTAGACAGACAACAAACAATGATCATGATCCGATCTTTTGTCTTCATATTATATCAACATTGAGTCCATCAGTTTGTAAACAACTTCTTCAGAATTCAATCTTGTTCATTTCTCTTTATTTTATTAAAACTTTTTTTGTAAAACTTTTGTTTAACATTTGTCAAATTCACTGGTCGCAACTCATGGGCCCATCCACCTTACGGGAAAAAAATTAAAAATTTTCTGATTTAACACGAAATCACTTTCTGGTTTCCAACACCTTCCACCACTTTCATCAATTTAATTCTCCCATCGTCACGTCTTCTCTTCTCGAGGTCTCTTGCTCGCTCGCTTTCTTCCCTCGTCCCATCCCTCTCCACCGCTGCCATTGTCATCCTTACGCCATTTTGTCTCGCTGGCCTCTGGATCATTCATCTATAACCCCCTCTTTCTTTTATTTCTTTAAACCATCAAGATTCCATCCTTATTTATCTTGTCGATTTTTTTCCTCTTCCTTCTCCTTCTCCTCCTCCGCCACCCTTCAAAAATAGTCAACCATGACTTCCGTCACTTATTCTCCCAGTGCCAGATCTTTAAATGATCATTCCCCTTCTAATTCTTCTCAAAAAATGGATGATCAATCAGAAGAAGACCAATATCTTTTTGATCCTTCTCAGTCATTTGCTAAAGGAATCAAAAATCAGTTAAGAGAACTCAATACCTCAATAATTTCCAATCATGAACATCACAATTCCAATGATTCTTCTTTTTTAAGAACCATTTCTAAATCTAAACAACAAAGAAATAGTATCATTTCAGCAGATCAATATTCTTTTCAAACTGCTGAAGAAAATTATGATAATTCAAGTATTAATATCAGCACTAATAACGATCCGGTAAAAATTGTCTCTAGTGATAATAATGATAAACTTGAATTTGTTCCTGAATCTCCTATTAATAAGGATTTGAAAAATGAAATCTCAAAAACTCCTGAATCTTCTTCTACCACTACTGAAGTAATAACCAATTCTCAAGATTCTGGGTCCACTAAACAATCAAATCGTACTTCTGATTCGGTTAAAAGATCTTCTTCTATCATTGGAGTTTCTCTTGGTAGATCAAACTCTTCAATTGGTGGTTCTATTTCCGCTACTCCAGTAGTAACTACTACAACCACTAATGCGGTTGGTACTCTTAGCAAAAATCAAAATAGTATTAAAGACAAGGTGGCAAACATTGCAGAAAATCATAATGTCGATGAATCTAATGAATTTAATGAAGATTTTGGTAAAGCAAATGATAAACCAAAAGCAATACCTTCAAATTATACTAATCACACTGTTTCTACTACCAACAATAAACAAAAATCAGTACCTGCTCCAATAAAAGTTTCTTCAGCTAATAATACCAAAATTGCCACCCCTACCGCAACCCCTTCAAAGAGACGTTCATTTTTTGGTTTTAGTAATCGTTCTCAATCTTCTAATATTTCTGCTCCAATTTTAATTTCTGATTCAAGAGCTTCAACTCCTGATCATGATAAATTAAAAGTTCCTGAAGCTCTTCAACAAGTTCAACAACAACAAAAAGAATTATATGGCGATATGCATAAAAATTTTATTCCAACTCAAAATGAAAATGTTAATACTTCAACTAATACTATTAGCGCTAATGATAACAATAATGATAAACAAAAACGGTTTTCTAGATTACCCTCAAGAAAACCATCAAGCAATTCTTTATTCGTTGGTTCTAATAGTAACGTTTCATCTTCTGCAAATGGTCCTTCCCCAAATCGTGGTCAATCTCAACCTCAACCTCAACCAAAAACTAAGAACTCTTTGTCAATGTTTTTCAAATATAGAAAGTCTCCATCTACCAATAATTTATATGGAAGTCTTAGAGGTGGTAATAAAGCTGCTAGTTCAATGGATCTTAATTCTCAATATAAGAATGATTCTTACTCAGTTGTTTCAATGGACAATAGATCAATTTCTTCAAATGCTACAACAAGGACCTCAATTTCTACATTTAAGAAAAATATTTTGAACAAATTTAAAAGTAAAACTGGCTCATCTAAAAACACTAGTAGTAGTGTCAGTTTATTCAGTATGAAATTATCTGGTAATCAGTCAATCAATCGTCGTAATGACAATGATGCAGCCTCAATTAGAACATCAAATACTGCTAATTTCAATTATGCAATTGCTAACATGAGTGCGGAAAAAAGAAAAGATTTTGACGATGATCATAATATCGATATGATTGAGCAAGATGATGATGATTTATTTTCTACCCCAAAAAGAAAAATTCTTGCTTCTAGTATTAATAATGATTCTCCAAGTGGTCATTCAACTATCAAGAAAAGTTCCACTACTCCATCAAATCAATCAAAACAATCATCTGGTTCTTATCTTTCTCCTGGTAATGAATCAACTGGAGCAATTTCTGATATTGAGCCATTGCCAACTTTTGATGAGGGTGATGTTTTGTTTCCAAAATCCCTCGATCTTAAAGAGGTTAATAATATTGTTCAAATTGAAAGAAAATTAAGTACAAAAAGAGCTGATTCGATGAAAAGAAAGTCTAATAGAAATAGTATTGAAGTGAAGGCTAAAGAAGATGGGATGACCATTGAATTTGGTAAAGATGTCAATGAACCACCAACAACTTTGAAAAAGACTAATTCAATTTTGAAAAAAAAGAAGTCTTTAGATAAAGCTGAAAATGAAAACAAAATCAATGAGGAAGATGAAACTCATTCTGTTGGTGTTATTGTTGAAGCAGAAAAAGAAAGTGATTCTCCTGAACCTCCAAAAAACATTCCAGAAAAAAATCAAGGAGTAGAGGTTGTTCCTCCAGTTACTCCTCCAGCAATTGTTATCAATAATGAAGATAATGAGATTGTCAAAGACAATATTCAACCGCCAAGTGTCAGTACTACTTCAAAAAGATCCTCGACAAATTCTAGTGTTGATTTTGGGATTAAATTTGAAGACTCTAATCTAGATTTAGATTTCCCAGATTTTGCTACTTCTGTTAACAATGTTAATAATACTAATGTTCCAAGTAGTGACGACGTTTCTCTGAGAAGTTTTGAATCCAATGATGATTCTGAAAACATTCAAGCGGTTTCAAGAGATGATTTAATCACTGGAATTAAAAAAGATCAGCAAAAACAACAAGAAGAAGAACAAGTCAAACAACAACAGTATCAAAAACAACAACAACAACAACAACAACAAGAGCAACAACAACGATATCAAAGACAGCAACAACAACAACAATCTAATAAATCAAGATTTAATAATAAGCCTCAAAATAATAATGCTAAAAATAATAAAGGTGGTTTCAAAATCAATAATTTTGTGAAAAATAGATTTACTTCAAGTTCAGATCAACAAAATAATCAAAACAATTATAATAACTCATTTGATCATCAAAACTATAGATATCCTGCCACCAATACCACTAGTCCAGTTAAACCCCAAACTCCACCTCATCAAATCAATAATAATAGATATGGTCATCATTCAACTTTAAGTTCATCCAGTACTATTAGTAATCATTCAAATTCAGATTATCATTATCATAAACGAAATAATTTATCATCAATTTCTTTTAACACCTCAAATGAATCCCCAAGAAGTAGTGAAAATCTTCCAAGATCAAATAGTAAATATATTCCTCATGTTAAATTTTCTTCAAGAATAATTCTTTATGAAACTTATAACCCAGATGATTACGATCGTCATCCAGAGATTGCAACATGTAATCAATTGACTCCATTATTGGCTCAACAAATTAAAGAAGAATTGAATACTTTTAAAGCAGAAATGCCAATTCATGAAAGAAGTAGATCTAATACTCAATTTTTTTGAAATAAATTGATTTGTTTATTTTGCTATTTATTTTTTTTTTAATTTTCTCATCTACTTTTCTAAAATGATACTTTAGTTAGAATCTACTTTTTTATAAATTTTTATTTTAGAAATATAAAATTTTATACACCCATATTTTTTCTTTTATTCTGTTTTATTTTTATCATTTTTGTTTAGTTTTTTTATCTTGTTTATTTTTGTTTTTGTTAGTTTATATTATTAAATTACAAACGCTTTATTATTTTTATTCGAGTATTTACAACAATTTATTTGCATTTTTGAAGTTGGAATTTTCTTGTAAATCTACACTTGTTTCAAGTTGAGATGAAAATTTATGATACATGTCAAAAAAAAATTGTAATCACTCTTACAAATTTCGGTGGAAAGTCTCACAACTAAACCATTCTTCCACAAAAGGGTGACTGACTAATACCTATTCTCTCAAAGCATTTGAAATATTGACTTATTCAAAGCATCACTTGCTTTATTTTACTAATCTTGCTACTGAAAGTCTTGCTATGTAGTCCATTTTCGAAAAGTGCATTTACATTCAACTACAAGCCAAACAAAGTATTTCAACAGCAATATGGAAAAGTACTGAAATGCTACTGCGGGCATCATTTTTCCAGATCCAATTAGTTGAAAACATTAATATAATCCATATTGATCTATGACAACAATAGAAATATCCTTATGAGCAAAGTCCAGGTCTTTATTCCTACAGAGTCTTTTAAGAGTTTTCTCATAAAAGCTTCCAGTTATATTTCTGGTCAAACTTGTTTGGATGTGGGAGTTTTTTTGGTGTTAAAAATTCAGTATCAAATCATAGCGGAGCCACTACCGCTTCCTGCACACCCAATTTGAGAAAAAAACACTTCGAAGTAAAACTATTTTGAGTAACTCAGAGAGATTTTTTTACGGAAGATAACTACAACTACATGTTAATTTTTAAAGTCAACTAGTTTTGGGAATGAAACAAACATTTAGACAAAAAGGGGTCATACTATGGTTCCAACTCAGTTGAAACTGGTTTTACGGCAATAGAGGTACTCGTCAGAGTACATATTGAATCACGCACTCTACTTTAATATTAGAGATAAGTAGAGTCTATCCTCTTCTTACCCAATAAATAACGGGACAATTTAAACAAGCCACAGTAGTAACCCTCTTATTACTATCATTGGCTAAATGGGGTATTTCCGCTGATGCTTTTGTTGGGTCTTATACTTTCAAAACAAGATATTTAAAAATCTTGCATGACACCGAACTCAAGGAGATTTTTCAACATGAGAGTCCAGGGATGGGAGACTATAATGCCTTACCACGAAAATTTATTATAAATACAAGTTCTTTCTGGTATCCTGATATGGTTTGTCATACTTGATAGTCATCAACAAAATGAGAAATAATTATTGCTGGTTATTATTGGCCCAAATTTTGATATGCGCAAGTTTACCTATTTATCAAGGAGATTTGCCCTTGGATAAGAGAATTTGGTTTTTTAAGAGTCCAGGGGAGACTACTGCGACTGACATTAAACCAAATACAGAAGCTGGTAGTAGCTCAAATAGTATTCCAAAAGTAGACACTGATTCTAATGCTATACACATTGCCAAACCTGAAAATTCTGAAATCACAGTAAATTCCAATACCGAATCACAAGCTGGTAGTAGTTCTCATGCTGCTAATGATGAAAATGCAGAAGAGAATGGAATCTCCGCCACTAACTCTTATAAAGAAAAATTGTCACTTAAACAAAAAGCTTCAATTATGATTAGTAAATCTGCTGAAGCACTAAAAGTGAAATCCAAGGCTATTATTAAAAAAGGTGAAGGTAATAAAGGAAAAATAGCCAAAGTTGTGGGAAAACCGGTGGTACTTGCGGCAATTGCTATTGGGGTCTTGTATATCGTTCACAATATGGTGAGTAACAAAAATAGTGACACAAAATCATCCACTGAGGCTTCTAGTAAAGACTCTAGTAATTCTTGTGTACCAACTGACACGGTGTTATGTCCCAATGGTGATGGTAAGTATGTTGATAATTCTGGTAATGTTTATGATAATAAAGGGAACCTAATTAGTAGTGCCAGCACCAGTTGTGCTCCAACTGAAAACACCTTGTGTCCTTCTAGTTACAATAATGGAACTTATGTTGATGAATATAATAATCTTTATGATGGTCAAGGAAATATCATTAGGGGTAATGGTACCACTGCTAATTCTGCGGCTACTTCTGATAATTCAACTTGTGTTCCAACAGAAACCGAGCTTTGTCCAGATCCTGATGTTTCCGGATTATATTATGATGTGTGGAAGAATATTTACGATAACAATACTTATCCACTTTATAGTAGTGTTACTACTTTGACTTTGACAAACTCGTCTTGTGATTTTAATGGGAGTGCTTGTTATATTGGGAATGGTACTTTCCTTGATGGATATGGTAATTTCTTTGATAGTGGGAATTTGATGTTTAGTGATAACAATGCAACAGTGGTTGCGGAAAAATATAACTTACAATATACTCCTGCTTTGTCCAATTAAACATATCTTTGGTTACCAATGATACTGCAACGTCTACTCGAGAACCCTCCACTGCTAATATTTTTTTTGGATATGACTAATTTTGAAGATAACTCATTTAAAATTCTCAAGTTTTATTGCTTGATCAAGTCCAAACAGTTTTAATATTTGTCTTAGTTATTACTATCATTTAGACGTTTAGAATATACTATTTGCTACTTTTAGAAACTCGTAAGCCTCACATAGTGTTTTAAACCATTTTCAGCTTCAATGGTTTCCACTACAACCGCTTTAATATAATGTAAATCTGCATGCTGAAAATTTATTAAGTACATACATTCTAAACTTACCCTACCTGTGGAAAATGTCAATTTTAATTTTCATTTGTTCAACTTTTATAAAAAAATTTCAATAATAATTGATCAATTAATAACTTAATTAATACCAATAATATGTGGAGATTTCTCAAAGCTACGCCGAAGGAATTCACTCCTCGTGCTTTAAGAACCGGAAATCCCGTTTATAAAAAAGCTCCAAAACAAGAAAATAATTATGCATCAATGGATGGGTACAAACAAATTAATGAAGAAGATCGTTTTACCACTTTTGAACAATGGAAATTCATTCCTGGAGATAGAATTGTGGTGACTAAAGGAGAGCAAAAGGGCAAGATTGGTAAAATTGTGGGAATCGATGGGAACTCTAATACTTTTTTCATTGATACTGGGAAAACAAAAACTCAATTATTACCCAAAGGACAATGGATGATTCCTAATGGTAGTCATGTTCATGATTTTCCCATGGGAATCCATCCAAATGAAGCAAAGTTGGTGGTTAAAATTGATGGGAAAGATGTGGCTTGTCATGAAGTTGAATTTCAAGGTAAACATTTTAATCAAGAATGGCAAGATTGGTTACCAACAAGAATTATTAAACATAATAACGAAACTTTATATTTACCTTGGCCAACTCCAGAAATCAAACCTTTAAGACAACCTCTTAGTAATCAAGATGAAAATAGCGAAAGAACTTACTACGTGGAAAGTGCGGTGATCAATGAAATTCCAACTGACGCTTTGAGAAGTTTGAGAAATCCATATAGTAAATTCAGAAGAGGCAGATTTGAAGAAAGACATTTAAATAAATTCATTAGTCCTGAAATGCCATATAGTGAGAGAAAGAAACAATATTGGGACAATATTTTAATAAAAAGAAGAAATGGTCATAATAAAATAACTCCAGAAATTAAATCAATGATTGGGGGTAAAGTTAAAAAATTCATTGAAGAAGAAAAGAAAAATTTGAATATTTGAGTAAAATAAATGTTTGTAAATAGCTTTAATAAATGAAAAATTAATCGTTTTTACACTGTAAATTAAGGAAAATATTTAATAAGAACTAAGCAATTCTTCACAATTTTTAATATTTTCCAAATCATTTAATTTCTTAAAACCTTCATATGCTAATTTAACCCACTTCAAAGCTTGAAATTTATGTTTTCCGTAGATTAATTGACTCAATATCATATAACATAATGATAAATCTTGTAAATTCGAATATTGAATAAATTCTATCAATGAATCATTTAATAAATTAAATGCTTTCACTGATTCATCAATACCGAACAAAATCTGGGCTAATAATAACAATAGTTTATTTTTCAAGGTTAATAAATTTGAGGAAATTGATGATTTTAATAACTTATAAATTAATGGTAATAAATTCAAATAATTCGAGGAAGTTGATGATGAAGATGAATGATAATAAACTTCACAATATTGAATATTGAATTTAATGTACCAATAGTTATTAAAAACTGACGAATTTTTATCATAAATTTTAATTTGTTTGGTTAAAACATCTAAGGATTTTGAATAATTCCCTAATTTAAATTCAATATAAGAATTCAACAAGATTGACTCATTTTTTAAATCCAAATCACTTTTAATAATAATTTGATTTTGTAATTTGTCAAAATTAATTTTTGCCAATAAAAGTTTTTTCTCAAAGATTAATCTTTTGATATATAACATTGAGTTAATAATAGTTGATTCGGTATCTAGATCTTTATTGGTCTCTTCCATATCAATATCGGGATCATAAATTCCCTGTTCAAAATTAATCCAATTAATTCTCAATTTAATAGTATTTATATTATATTTTGATTCAACATTCTTGATTGCTACTTGAGTATACAATGTTGCCAATTCTTTTAAACCAATTCTCGACCAAATTGTGGATTGTAATAAACAGTTAATCACAAATGACTCTTTTTTATTAATTTCATCACTAATTGATAAATAATCTGATTTGATAATTGACTCCAAGACTTTATTCAATGAGTCACCATTTAATAATAATTGAGTAGTTTCCATTTCATAAGCTTTACAATTTATAAGGTTATCATCTTCATTATTATTGAGTAAATTGGATTTTTGTTTTTTCAAAAAGCTTAATAATTGTTCGTCAGTCTCAAAAAAATCATGTTTTAGTTCTGGATTATTTTTCAAAAAATTATATAACCACGATAATAAGTAATTCAAGCATCGATTATCATTATTTTCTCTTGCTACCAAAATCGCTTCCTTAATTGCCTCAAGAGATTGTTGATTTGAGTTGAATTTATCATGTAATGTAGCTAAACTTAATAAAGCATATTGATAATAACTTTGAGAGTTATTTGACATCATATAATCAAAATAAGCATGAAGATAATTAAAACTTGATTCATAATCTCTTTCATTAACACTTTGTAAATATTTCAAATAATAAGTCGATGGTAAATTATTATTACCTTGGGACTCCATTAATACTAAAATTTCATTTAGTGTTGGAGGAATAGCAGTACCAAACAGTTCTAATAAACGAACCTGTTTATTCAAAGATTTATACAAATCATATTTTGAAACAATTTTGAAAGTTCTCTCTTTACTTTTGTTCTTGTCAATATTAATTTTTAAATTATCATTCAAATCATTGTCTAAATATAATAAATTTTTTGATAGTTTTTTAACGAAATCATTTAGATTTTTAGATTCTTCCGACAATTTTGTATTATTATGAAAATTTAGTAAATATAATTCTTCACATTCTTCTCTATATTCTTCAAAACCAATCCAAAATTTTTGTAATTCTTCGAATTCTAATGACTCAAAATCTTTAATACAATTAAATATAAATTGACCCAAGAAACTTCTCCTTGTTAATAGTCTTTTAGGTAAAGTATCATTATTGGAATCTTTAGCAAGTTTAACCAAATTCGCTAGTATTTCTTTACCTTCAGTGGCAGTGTTAACTAATAGAGATTTTGATTTGGTTAAAAATTCAAACAAGTCATCAATTGATTTCATTGACCAAAGAGCAGTAATTAATCTACTTTGAATGAAATTGTAATCAGTTTCTTGAATTCCCGAGTTTTTGATCTTTTCAAGCAATTCCATTATTGGAATATCAACTGCCATTGGCTCATTATCAGTCAAAGGATTTCCTTCAATTATTTTCACCATTAGCGCTAATAAAATAGTATCACTTCTTCTAGGTAAGATTCCTGAACAATAAGCCGCCACCAATGTGAAGAGGGGAATCTTGAAAGGTGATAGAACAGAAGATAGAATTAGTCTGGTCATTTTTGGATTGCAATTGAAAATGTTTTGTTAAGGGTTGAATTGTTTGTTTGTTTATTTATTGTTTGCTTTTCTATCTGGCTCATGGGTCACTAACTAGTTTTCAAGTTATTTTTCTTAAAATTTTATTCTAAAATATTTTGATAAACTTTGGGAATAACTTTTCGAAGCCTTTTATTTTTATAGAAGTCAGTTATTTGAAAAATATTGAAATGATTCGTAGCCTTATTGCAACACTGTAACTTTTTGTGTGTGTGTGTGTGTGTGTGTGTGTGTGAGAACCAAAAAAAAAAAAAGCACAAAAAAAGTCCACAAATTTTTAATGAAATCAAAAAGTAGTTCATAATAAATCACTAGAGACTACTATCATGAGACAAACTTTAGCATTATTGGTGCGTCCTAGAAGACCTATACGCAAAACTCCACCTTTATTACCGCCTTTACAACTTTATCGTCAAATTCTTCGGGCTCATCGTAAATGTTTACCAGATTTTCAACGTCAATTAGGTGATGAGTATGTTAAGAATGAATTTCATGCTCATAAAGATATTGACAATCCTTTACATATTGTGGGGTTTTTAACTAGTTGGCAAGATTATTTAAAGAGTATAACTGATGGGAACTGGCAAAGTGGTGGATTAACCAATGAGCAATTAAGTAAAATGACGCCTGAACAAATCGGACAATTATATGAATTAATGAAAGAAACTAAAAGAGTTGGAGAAAAAGAAGAAGATTAAACTTATAAATAGATATTTTAAAATTTTATACTTGTGAATATATTAACGATTGATAGAATGCTACTTACACAATAATGCTAGTAGAACTAGAATTTTGAATTGTCTTCTTTTATAGTTTTATATAATACAAATTATTAACTATTTATGATTAGAAATATTAATTGGAGTTTGTAATAAATGGCCCATTTTTTCAATTTTTGTTCTTAAATATCCATTAATTTCAATTGAACTGACTCCTTTATTATTATTTGTCCAAGATAATGGCACCATTGGAACTCTTTCAATCACTTTGATTGATTGATTTTTACCTTCCACGGCCACAATTTTATCAGGATTATTAGTTAATAATTTGATATTAGTTAAATTCAAATCTAATAAAATTGCAGTGGCTAAACCAAAAGATCTAGCATCGGCTGGATGTCTTAATAATAAATTAGCCTCCACAGTGTCAGCTCCAAGATCTTGTAGATTATAAGCTTTTAATTTTTCTCCTAATCCGATGCCTCTACCTTCCTGTCTTAAATATACAATACATCCTTTACCTAATTCTCCCATCAATCTACCAGCTTCATCAAATTGTTCACCACAATCACAACGAGCACTCCAAGCAGTTTCTCCAGTATAACATTCTGAATGGATCCGAACCAAACAAGGGTCAGGATCATCAATACATGTACTAGTAGTAGGTTCATATATGAGTTGACCATCTTTATCAAAATTTAAGTTTAAACCAGATTTTGGATCTTCATCGGCTATTGATCTTCCTGGATAAAGTTTGCCAATATAAGCTCCTCTTGTCATTCTATCATTTTGAGTTTCATTAGGTTGTTTCTGAAATAATGTTTTTGATCTTATAGATTCACCAAAGACGATTGCTAAATGCTCTTTTTTATCAATATTATTAGAATATAAATGAAGAAAAATTTCTTGACCGTTTGTGGTTGGAATTCTTGCTCTAGCAATACATTTAACAATTGGCAAATTATCGGGTAATGCTTGCCTTTGTAATGAAGGACCATTATTATTATGATGATGAAGGTGGTCAATGTCGGTAGAACTGCTGGTTGGGGTGATGGCGGGGGAGACGATGGATAAAGAATCAAAGATCATGTTATCAGAGTTGGGATTAAGGGAAGGGGTTTGAGGGTCGTTATTAGGGGTCATAATGTTTGGTGGTGGTGTTAATATTGTGGAAGTTTGGGATAGTTATATATGATATGAAAGAGTGTGTGATGCTTATTAATAAATTTTCAGTGACTAAAATATTACAAATTGAAGCGAAGCGTGTGAAAAATAATAATAATTAATTTTGTTAGTATTTACAGATGGATTTATGGAACGGAAGTTCAACTGTCTTTTGATTTCTTTGGCTTTATGTTTGTTTGTTATTGTCTATACACAAAATAACAACCCTCTTTATCCAATTGAATTTTTTTAATTTGAATTTTTGACGTTTAATCTTCACTTTGTTAAATTACTAAAACAATCACGTTTTGGCCGAGGAAATTTTTGGAAATTTCACTGAAATATTATTGAGTAAAAAATTAGGTTACCCGGCTGATAGACCATGGGCAATTATTTTAAAAAATTTTTTTTTTTTTTTTTGTATTTAAAGAGTAGAAGTTGGAACCAAATATATTTTAATAAGTTCTTCTTCTTTTCCTTACGTTCAATGACCAAAGAATTGCAATTAAAGCTAACAAAAACAGTCTTTTATTATTAAAGATTATCGTCTCTTTTTGCTTTAGGGAAAGTCTCCGGTCATAAAAGTGGAAATCACAGTATTATTGATCAATAATACTAACCAATTTTATTTTTCATTCCTTGAATTCCTTTTGAATTCACATTTGTCATGGAAGAAAAAAATAATGGTTTAGATTCTCAAGTAATTTAACTTGGATTGAGTTTCGACATGGGATGATTTAAAACATCATCTAAACTCAAAGTTATTGCAATTATACAATTTATTTGTATAACTCAATGGAGCTTATTCTTGTGTCATGAACGTCATTTTTACCTTTTTTATTTCAATAGTTTGAATGGTCAGAATTTCTTGAAAGTTCTGGACTTGTATGGTCAAATATACCAAACTATATAATAAGTTTATTATTTCTTGTTATCATTATTATTAAATTCAACTATTTGAAATTTTTTTTCACATGATGAAATATTTTTATAGAGTCAAGCTCTGAATATTGCCATATTTAATCGTTTGGTAATTGAAGATAAACTCATTATGTCATTTCTGAAGGATTAAATTAAACAAATGGTTGTTTTGATAATGATAGTTATCAAATAATTTACTATTAATTTTAAATGTGGATAAGGTTGTCCTTTAACTTTAGTAACATAACTACAAAATTTTATATTTAAACACAGTAGATTGAATTTATAATATACAGTGTATCATCTTCAACTAAACTATAATACATTAAAATCTGATTTTTTTATTGCTAACTTCAGCTTCCTCTTCATTTTCATTCTCAAGATCTTCTATTTGTCTTTTTTTATTAAATTCACTTTCAACTTCTTCATTTATCTGTATGCCCATTTCTTCATCTTTTATAATTCTTAATCTTGGTAATAAACCTTCAAATTTTGGATGACTACCTAATCGACAATCTTTACCAAATGGACAAAATCCTGTTAAATATAATTCACAAAAAGTTTTTCTAATATGTCTTTTATTACAATTAGGTCCATCTGGACAAAACCCTCTATTATAATTATAACATTCTGGAATCTTGGTTTGTGGATCAATATGTAAATAAATACATTCAGGAGTTTGAGTACAAAATCCATTTTTACTAAAAAATAAACATTCTGGCATTTTTCTCAAATTATATTCATGAAGATAATCACAATTATCTCCTTTTTTGCAAAGTCCTCTAAGCCAATGCTTGCAAACCACTTTATTATTGAACATCCTACTTGGATGTTTATTATAACATTCAGAACCGTTGGGGCATTGATGATTATTTGATTCCCAATATTGACATTTTGGACGATCTGGATCAAGAGTAAAATTATATTCTTTTCTAAAAAATCGATCAAACTTAAAAGGAAAGTTCGTTAGTTTCGGAGCAAGAATTGGATTATGTGATGACATGATATTGTTGATTATTAAGATAGTTATAAAATGTTTAGATTATTAATGGTTTTTTTTTTCTCAAATACAATTTCAAATGGTGTCGGGATGTGAAGATATCATACTTACCTCCAAACACCAAGTGTAATTCTTATAAGATTCTCAATAGAATGTTAAAGAATTTTCCGATAAATTAGTAAAAAGTTTAAAATTAATAATATTAATGGTTATTGGAATCTTTGAAGACGCGTTTTTGTTAATTTGTAAAATTTTAAAATGAGTTTTTTGCAAATTTCTGATTTTTACTGTTTTCATGAAAATTAAACACAAACGCGTTTTTTTTTTGTCTTTAAAATCAAACAAATTTGCGATTTATTCTTTACTGTTTTTAAAACATTAATAAACCAATTATTTAATAATGAATTCTCTTAGAACCATTTCTAAAACTAAACCTCAGCCGCCTCAAGAAGGACTTGAACTTCAACTACTAGAAGAACAAAAACAAGAAATTAGAGAAGCTTTTCATCTTTTTGATATGAATAATGATGGATATCTTGATTATCATGAATGTAAAGTTGCAATGAGAGCCCTTGGATTTGATTTGAGTAAAAGTGAAGTATTAAAAATCATCAAAGAATATGATGGTGATGATCTTGGATTAATTAATTATAATGATTTTTTTTCAGTAATGGGATTGAAAATTTTAGAAAGGGATCCAATTGAAGAAATCAAAAAAGCATTCAAATTATTTGATGAAGAAGGTACTGGAAAAATTAGTTTAAGAAATTTAAGAAGAATTAGTAAAGAATTAGGAGAAAATTTATCAGATGAAGAACTAAGAGCAATGATTAATGAATTCGATTTAGATGAAGATGGAGAAATTAATGAAGAGGAATTTATCAAAATTTGTACGGAAAATTAGTTTAATTTACTTATTGGTGTAATATATTTGTTATCTTATTTAATTATTAATTTACAGTGTGTATTTTACAATTTGTAATATGAAGAAACGTTTATCTGGTAAACAATTATAATACATTAAGCAATACAAGGTTTTTCTCCAGGATTTTTTGGCCATTTTCTAACTAAATCAATTTCTTTTCTAGGAATTAATAACTCCAACCACCATAATATAAAAATATCAACCACCACACATAAAACGTATAATTTTCCAGCCCATGGACCTTTATCATAGTATTTTTTCAATTTTCTAACTAATGGTTTATTTAATTTAATTAAATCTAAATGATTATAAACATTTTCTGTTCGTTTTGCCACATCCATCCAATCATAAAATTTACTAATTTCATTATGAAAAGTTGAAGTATCAATTTTTCCCTTTTCGATTAAATTAATAGCAACTAAAGTATTTTTAATCAAAGAATCAGTTGATGGATTAGCAAAAACTGTCATATGATTGGGTAAAACCTCAGGAATTCCTCCGACTCTAGTAGTAACTACTAATAATCCACAACTAGCCGCTTCTACTAAAACTGTACCAAAGGCTTCAGTTAATGAAGCATGTAAATAAATATCTCCTTTAACCATAACATCTCTAACCTCTTCATGTCTAATACTACCAATTAATTTAACCCGATCTTGTAATCTATGATTTTCAATCATTTGATCTAAATCAATAAATCTTGGACCATCTCCCGCAATTAAGAATTCCACTTTCTTATTTCTTTCACAAATAACAGGAATAATAGCATTTAATAGATCTGCTCCTTTATTCGGGAATAATCTACTAATAACCACAATTGTAATCTTATCATTTCTTTTTTTTCTTCTCATTAATTGTTTTTCACTTGGTTTAAAATCATCACTAACCACAGCGTTTGGAATTACACTGACTGATAAAGGATCAATATTTGCTCTTAATACAGTATTTTCTTTGCAAGTATGAGAAACACAAATAACATGACCTACATCAGCTAAAGTAAATTTTAGTACTTTATTACTTAATATTGAACCAGCATCACTAAAACCAAATAACGAATGGTCAGTAAAACAAGTTTTCATCCCCATGGTTCGAGCATGAAATATGGCTTCATGACATAACGAACTTAATGAACCATGACCATGAACAATCTCAATGTTTTCTCTAATAAAAATATTTCTCAAAATTGGAAAAGCAGAAAAGACTGTTGGAAAAGTACATTCTCGATATAAGACCATGAAAGGGATATAATATACCTTTAATCCATTAGTTAAGGTTCTAATGCCGGTTCTTGAACCATAATCATGGGTGATGATAATAACTGAATGACCCAATTGAATTAATTTTTGTGAAAGATGATAAACATGAAGTTCTACTCCTCCAGGTTGAGGGTAAAAGAAATCTGAAATCATTGCTATGTTGTAAGGCATCTTGACATGGTTGAACGCTAATGAATGATAGTATTAAGATGATAAAAAATGTATTTTTTGATTGATTAATTATGAATACAAAATTTATTGATGTTGATTTTTTTGGGGTGTTTATTTTTTGCGTAGTTCAATTTGACACTTTTAAATTTTTAGTTAACCCATATTTGAAACTGATATTTGAGAATTTATTGAAAAAAAACAGCTTTATGAGTTTTCTTAAGAACCCGTTGAGTTGTTTCAAATCAATAAATTAAGTAACTGTAACTTATGTAGAAAATATGTGAATTTTGAGTGAAAAAAGTGAGTCTTTTTAGAAACAATCAAAAGATCTTTTAAAATTTTAATACAAATAGTTTGATAATCAATCTTCCACTATAATGTAAAAATCACCATATTTTGTCTTAATCTGTGACTATTTCTCGGAATCATCTCATTAAAATTTGAAGTTTTATAACAAAATCAACCCCAATTCCACGCCGGCTGCCCCTATTTCTCCCCTCGAAACCCCCTCGTCCGCATCCGCGCTGTGTTTATGATGCTAAAATTGATTCTGTTAAGGGAAAATTTCTCATAAAACTAACTCCTTATAACAATCACAAACTCTTGAATTTATTTTCGCTTCCTTCTTACTCAGACATCTATTCATTATCACCTTCATCGCTACCACCACCACCACCACCTTTCAATCAATCTTGCCTTTCCTGCTCTGTCTTTGTCTGTGCTTGTTATTGTGTCAAATCTCTACGCCATCACTTCCGTCGCTGCTTTACTGATTCGGTCGTTAATATCTCATCTTTCAATATTCACATTGTGCCTCATTCTCTATACTGCAAGAGTGAAATGTATTAGAATATTCCTCAACTATTTCCTGTCTACCGTTTATTAATCGTCGTCGTCGTTTTATCCTTTATTTTTGACAAAAATGAAATATTTGAATTTATTCGCCTTCTTCAGTTTAATATTAACAATATTAACTGCTCAAGTTAAAAATGATAATTTACAACAATTTGATACTCCTATCAGTTCTAGGCCCAAAAATTTCAAGATCGGTCAAAATAATCAAGTATTTTTGAGTAGTAATAAAGATCTTGAAGAATTACAACTAACTAATCTAATAATTGCCTCCCAAGTAGATGGTTCATTAGCCGGAATCAATAGACAAACTGGAGAAACAATTTGGACTTTAGATTTAGGTTCTGTTGTTACCAGTTCTAGTACCATCTTATCTAATTCCTCAAATCATTCTTCAACAATTTATGATGACAATGAAAATATTGATAATTTTCAAGAATTTTGGGCTGTTGAACCTTTTGGCGATGGTTCTTTATACTTTTTCACCAAAGAATCTGGATTGAATAAAATTCCTTTTTCTGTTAAAGATTTGATTTTAGCTTCTCCATTTAGTGTTGATAATGATGATAAAATTTTCACTGGTATTAGAAAAAGTTCAATGGTCTATGCCAATGTCAAGACTGGTAAATTACTTGATTCTTTATCTTCAAAAACCTGTTGTGGTCATAAGGATTCTGGTACTCAATGTTTAGATGATTGTGGTAGTTATATTACCATTGGTAAAACTGATTATGAATTAGTAATTACTTCAAAATCTGATAATAGAGCTTGGAAATTATCTTATACTAAATATGGAGAAAATAATCTATACAATGATTTGAAATTACAACACTTAAATTCTAGATCTGTTGATGGTGCCCTAGTTTTCCCATTCCAAGAAAAATCGTTACTTTCAATTGACGTTAATTCCAATATTCCAAAATGGGTTACTAATTTGAACTCCACTTGTGTTAATGTATTTGATGTTTATGTTGATCAATCAATTGAGAATTATAATAAATTTGTTTTAGTTTCTCATCCAATCAAACCTGCTCAAAATGAAAAATTGGATATGAAGTTTGGTGGGAATAATAATAAAGATGATATTGGCACTTATGTTGGTTACATTAATAATAATTCTTGGTTCGCCATGTCTAGTGAAAATTTCCCATCATTAGTTAAATCATCAACTTTAGCCAAATTTCAAAAAAATCCAAATTTTTATAAACCAATTACTGATAAAGAATTTCTTGATGCAGTGGTTGGAGTTCATAAATCTAAAACATCTTCCAATAGCAGAACTATCTCTACCACAATTTTATCTAGAGATAAAACCCAGAATATCATTTCACCAATTAGAGAAAAACCAACCAATGGATTAATGAAAAGATATCAACCAAATGAATCAAATGAAGAACAACAAGAACCCCCGTTATTAATTGATCCACCTAAAAATGAACAATCTCCAAGAAATTCATTTTTAAGATTGATTTTTAGATTGTTTGAAAATTCAATTTTTACTGCTTTATTAATGGCCATTGTTTATTATTCATCAAGAGCTGGTTTAATTCCTCCATTAACTACAATAATGTATAAGTTGGGTTTTATGAAAAGAACTGCTTATGCAGTAGAATTTGCTGAAAGAATTTTAGCAGAAAGCGAAGTGTTCAATTCAAATACTGATAAAAAAGATAATGTTGTTGGCTCTAGTAGTAACAAACAGAATACTGATGATCCGGATCATAAATTTAATATCCCTTTAATGAACTTGGAAGAAAATGGTGAAGAAGAAATTATTGCAGGAAATGAAATTATTGAATCTTACGATCCAAAAGAATTTGCTCAAAGATTAGAACAAATTCTTAATTATGAAGATGAAGAATCAAATGATGAAGCTAATAATGATATTACTGATGTTAAAAAAAAATTATTGGATGAAATCAAAGAGAAAAGAAATTTAGAAGAAAATTATAATGGAAAATTTGATAAAACTATAAATCAAACGGTTATTAGTAATGCTGATGAAGATGATGAGACTGAAGATGTTGAAGAAAAAAGAGAAGGCAAAAAACTTCTTCAAACTCTCATCAAAGATGAAACAGTGCCATCAATTCTTGATGCTGATATTGTTAATACAGAAAGCAATGCTGATATTGCTAATGCAGATACCATTGCTGCTATCACAACCACCAGCGCCACTAAACCACAAAAGAAAAGAAAACGTGGTAGTAGAGGTGGTAAATCTAAAAAGAAAAACAAGGAACCAAAAGAATCAAAAGATGCACCAAAAGAACTCCTTAGTAATTTGGATGAAGAAATTATCAATGGGAATGATGTTGAATTAGTGATTAAACAACCAAATAGAAATGATTTGGGAAAATCAACATTAGTTATTAGTGATGATATTTTGGGATATGGTAGTCATGGTACGGTTGTTTATAAAGGTACGTTTGAAAATCGTCCAGTTGCCGTTAAAAGAATGTTAATTGATTTTTATGATGTGGCAAATCATGAAGTTAAACTATTACAGGAAAGTGATGATCATCCAAATGTTATTAGATATTTTTGTTCAAGACAAAGTGATAGATTTCTATACATTGCTTTGGAATTATGTATTGCTAATCTTGAAGATTTAATTGAAAAGAAAAAGACCATTCAATCAGTTAATTATATTGATATTTTATATCAAATGACTTCTGGTTTACATCATTTACATAAATTGCATATTGTTCATCGTGATATTAAACCACAAAATATTCTTGTTACTCCTTCAAAAACCAAAGATTTAAGAGTTTTGATTAGTGATTTTGGATTATGTAAAAAATTAGAACCAGATCAATCATCCTTTAGAGGAACGACTGCTCTGGGTACTATGGGATGGAGAGCACCTGAGTTATTAGAAAATGACAATAATTCTCGAATTACTAAAATGGTGGATGTATTTTCTCTTGGATTAGTATTTTATTATTTATTATCTAATGGTGATCATCCATTTGGAGATAAATATTGTCGAGAATCAAATATTTTACAATCTAATTATTCATTGGAAAAAGTTTCAGCAAAATTCAATAAATCAGAATCTAAATCATTAATTTCCAAAATGATCAAATCAAATCCAAATGATAGAATTTCAACAAAGAAAATTTTGAAACATCCATTTTTTTGGAATTCTGAGAAAAAAATTGAATTTTTATTAAAAGTTAGTGATAAACTAAATATTTTACCAAGAGATTGTTCGATAATTTTGGAGTTTGAAAAAGGAGCAAATCAAGTTTTCAATAATGATTGGAAACCGAAATTTGATCCAGAATTTTTTGCTAATATCAATACCTTTAGAAAATATGATTCAACCAAAATGATGGATTTATTAAGAGTTATTAGAAATAAATATCATCATATTAATGAAATTCCTGAAGAATTTGGAATTACCGAAGAGAATTTTTGGGATTATTTTGGAGGATTGTTCCCAGAGATGATTATTTATTGTTATTATTTTGTGGAAAAAAATTTGCGCAATGATTTTGAAAGTTTTTATTAATTTATATTATTACATTTTTTTTTTGCTTTGGTTTGAACATTTTTTTTTGTTATTGTTTATTATTTAAATTTTTTTTGGGTTGTGTCTATACTACATGTTATATTATTAAAAACTGTAAGGCGTTGATTGAATAAAGTCATTATAGTAAAGTAATGAATTAAACGCCTTTGAACTATCAGCGACAACTATCCTTGATAATTTAATGCAAACTTTACACTATTCTTCTAAACTTTAAATCTTTTATTAGTACATACTGAATATTTATACAACAATTTCAACCAAAATTGAAGATCTCAATAATCCTGCTTCTTCAATGGTCTCATTTAATTTATCTAGTAAATTATCTCTTTGATAACTTAAAGTGAAAAATTTGTTTTCAACTTGTTTATATTTTTTTTTCAAAATTTGATAAATGACTTCCACTTTATCGTTAACATAAAAATTTCTAACAATTCTTGAACCATCCCCGAATCTAAATTGAATTCTTGTAGTATTTGGAGCATTTAAAGCTGGTTCTGATAAATCTTTGGCAATAATTCGAGCAAAAATTTCTTCTTCAGTTAAATCTTCCAAACTATCTTCAATTTGTGGTTTATTATTAATACTTTTAACTTCTGAGATCTCAACATCGTCTTCTGCTTCATTATCTTCATCTTCATCTTCATCTTCATCTTCTTCAAATTCCGGTTCCAGACCTACTTCTTCATCACTATCCAAACTGATTGGATTAAATTTATTATTAGCAACGATTTCTTCAACATCATCTTCATTATCATTATCAATTCCTGTACTAACAGATTTTTGCATTGCTAAAGCTAATTGTTGATCTTCTGATAAAGAATTTGGATCAATTTTATTTTTATGTTTAATAGCAGGATTTTTATGACCAGGATTTAATGAATATTTTTCCAAAAACTCTTGAATTTGTTGAACCCAAGTGTTAACATCTGGTACAATTCCATTCCAAGTTTTAAATTTTTCCCCACTAAACGGATCAAGAATCGCAATATGAGGGAGATCATCAACATGTTGAAAATTAATATATTCTTGAACTGGAGGATCAGTTTTTTGATATTGTAAAAAAATAAACGATTCTTTAATAATTTGTTTAATTAAATCTTTTGACCAAAAATCTCGATTTAAAACTTGGCAAGCAAAAACTGAAGTATCTTGAACATTTAATAGAATCCATTTTTTCTCTGTTCTTCCTTTATTTCTTGCCATATCAAGTGTCAACTTTTCAATTATATCGAATGGTGGTCTAAATAATTTGGCTAATCTTTGCTGATGACTAGTTAAATTACTACCAGCATCAAACTGTCTATCATAATTTCTTGCTCCATTATCAGAGTCGTTCTCTTCTTCGTATTCATCATCACCATCTCCATCAAATATATCAGTTTCATATTGATTGAAAACCCCTCTTTGAGCAAAAGGAATTGCTGGACGATTTCTAAAATAACTAGTGTCATTATCATATCCAAACCCATCATCTGCCAACCTTGCTCTAACAACTTGATCTGGAGCCCTAATATCATCAGAATAAGTTTCACTTTGTAATCTTTGAGCTAATTGTTCATCATTATCATTATTGCTGTTACTAGTACCCGATCCAATATTGCCTCCACTTTCGAAAAATAAGGTTACTGCGGTATCCAAATTACCACCACTGAATTCCAAATATCTTTTGGCAGCGGAGTCATCGGTATTGGTAATAGCCACGAAATTGGCAATGTCTTCGTCGCTCATTTTTGGAGATTTTCAGGTGGCAATAATATTGAAATTGACGCTTTCTTTCTTTGCTGACGATTTTTTTTGAAAAGCGGATTTTTTTTGGGTTTTACTGACAGACTGTCTAAGACATTACAAAATGTCATTAAACTTCAAATTTGTTTATTCTTAATAAAATAATATATAGCACAACTAAGAGGATCTTCTTCTTTTGGTCCGACCAGCAATACTTCCTGCTTCCAATTCTCGTTTCTCGCCTTCTTCTTTTGGCTTCTTTTCAATCTTTTCCAAACCACTTTTTTCCAAAGCTTGAGTTAAGAATTTACTAAATTTCCGTATATTCTCCTTTTGATCATTGACCACAAAAAAGATATCTGCTAAATCATCCACAATTTGGTCATCTGTTGCCGAGGGTAAAATTCCTCCATTATAATCAATTTTGGGTCTTTTGATTATGTTTTTTTGTGCATTAGATTTATTAAAAATATGAGGCGTTGTATTATAAAGTTCATTTTCTAACTGACTTAATTCTTCTTCTAAATCTTGCCGATATTGATCTTTAATATCTTTTCTAGTTTCATAATATATTTGAGAAATGACACTCAAATTTTTAATCCGCAGATTGTTGATATTTTCCAATTCATAATTAAACTGATTGCTCAAAACTTCCAATTCTTTTAATGAAGGTTCCAACATGGTTTGGAATCCTTTATTAAAAACGGGAACGTTCTTAATTGAAGATAATGCTGAAGGATTTTGTAATTTTTCAAAAAGATCCTTTGTTATCAGGTTTTTTATTTCCGTATTTGTCACTTCATCTCTTTCAGGATTTAAATTTGTTAAATCAGATATATGATTTTGGATCTCTGCATTAAGTCGCCATTTAAACATTTGGATTTTATTAATATATTCATCACTTCTTTTTAATTTTGTTTCATTAAATTGTTGAGATAAAGCTTTGAAGGCTTCAGTTAATCGATGTTGCGTTAATTCTAAACTTTCATTGGGTAAACTATCAAGCTGTTTGAGAAAGCTATGAAGGTCAGCTTCTTCACCCATCAAACTCTGTGGTTCATCCATTTCATTATCGCTGCTTTCCAAGGGACTTCTGACAGAATCGTCTGACGTTAAGTTTGACATGAAGTTTAAGTTGACGCTGATTCAAATGGGTTGTTTGGAGTGAAATTTCTTGTTTCTTGTTTGAGTATTGTGGGATATTGTTACGAAAAGTTCCTAATGGCACAGATTCTGTAAAATATGAAAGGAAATGAAAGATAAAATGTAGATAATTCTTTCAAAAGATTGCCATGTTGAGGTCCAATTTCCTCACAGAAAATTTCCGGAGCTTTCAAACGCACGTGATTTGGGATTTTTCTTTGTTAAAATTTTTTTGTAAACTTTGTGAGATGATCGATGGAATAAAATTAAAAATCTCTCTAAAAACTTAAAAATTGTTTATAAATATAATAAAGTATGGACGATCCTAACGTCGTTGGACTTTTAAAAGAGGTCCATAGTTCCATCACAAAACTCACGCCTTTAATGACCAACTTATCGGCGACTCCATTAACAGAAAAACTCACAACCAGTGGATCACAGGGAGCTCTAGTGGAAATCATCAATGATCATGCTAAACTCTTATCTGAGTTATTAAACATTTATGTTACTTTACTTGGAGAAAATTCTGAGAAAGTTCCAGAATTAACGGATGAAAAAATTAGAGTTGAAAGATATTTGGAAAAGTTCCAATCATGGGAAAATAAACAAAGAAAGAAAAATCAAGTAGACACTGAAACTGTTAAAAGATTTATTGATGCTACATTGTCCTCTAATACTCCAATTATTTCAAGTAAAGAAACTGATAAGCAAATCATAGAGAAAAAACTCTCAAATGATAAAAAAACTGAAGGGAAAGTTGGTAAACCAAAGAAAAAGAAGAGAAGCAAGAAGAATAAAAATGAAAGTTAAATAAATATTTTTTGGGTCAGTTTGTCTTTTGTTGAATTGTGGTTTACATTTGTTTTGCTTTAGTTGCATTATGTTGTATTATAGTCTTATAAATTTATAATTTATTGTATTTGTTAAATTTCATTTGAAATCTGGTAGTTATTTACAGTTTAATGATAAAATATACTGATTTGTAAGAAGTATGTAATGAATTATTTGCATTGCTAATTTTTATAAAGATACCCCCAATAAGACCTACTCAATCACTACAATGTATTTTCAAATATTAACATATTAACATCTATTAAACGGTTCAATCAAAGGATTGAAAATTTTGATAATAAAATAATAATTAGAAAGCTATAAATTGAAACCAAGAAAGGAAGGAAAGAAAATTGTGAAAACATAAAAAATAAATTGGAATTTTACTTGAAATCAAATCATTCCATTATTAAATTGACTATTATAATATACATCAGCATTTAAACTTGAATCATTGATGATTTGTTGATTGATATCATTGACATTAATATCAGCCATTAAATCTGGAGCCAAATTTTCAGCTAATTTTTGTTGAATTAACTCTTCCTGTGCAACTATTGACTCACTGACTCCGGTATTATAATTGAACGCATTTAAATTCAAATTCAAATTTGGGATTTGTCTATGATAATCAATAACTTCATAATACATCATTGACTTCCAAGTTTCAATTGGTAATTCTGCCTCGTTGAAACTCCAATCAAATTTACTTTGTGCTTCTGGTTCATCATCAGGATCATGAAAAGATTCTAAATATGGATGATCTAAACCAACAGTGGCACTAATTCTTTTCTTTGGATCAAAAATTAACATTTTTGACAATAAATCAATAGCTTGAGTATCATTGAAATTTTTGAATTTTTCTTGAAAGGGAACTGGTTCTTTTGGTGGTAAAGATTTAACAAATTTTAAAGTATTTTCTGATCCAATAGTTTCAATAACATCATTTGGAGGGGAACCTAATAGTTCAGTAATAATTTCAAATTGATGAACATGATCATTACCAGGAAATAAAGGAACAGAATTAATCATTTCTGCAAAAATACAAGCAGTCGACCAAATATCCACTTTTGTATCATATTTTTGCCAAGTTAACATGATTTCGGGGGCTCTATAATATCGAGTTGAAACATATCCAGTCATTTGAGGATCTTGAATTCTTGCTAAACCAAAATCACAAATTTTTAAATCACATTTTTCATTGATTAGAATATTTGAAGGTTTCAAATCACGATGAATAACCCCTGCTGAATGAACATATTTTAAACCTCTTAAAATTTGATACAAAAAATATTTTATAAATTGAGGTTCTAAAGGTCTTGCCTTAATTAAACGATGCAAATCAGTACCTTGTAATTCTGTAATAAAATAAATATCTTGATTTGGAGAAATAAAAATATCATCTAAAGAAATCAAATTTTCATGTTTTAAATGTTTTAGTAATTTTAGCTCTCTATAAGTTCTTTTTGCCAAAATATCGGTTGAAAAAGGTTTCATAATTTTTTTTATTGCCACTTTTTTATCAGCATAGGCCAAATCATCAGCAGCACAAACCAATCCAAAGGCTCCCATACCCACAGGATTTAAATTAAAATATCTATTTGTGATTTCAAACACTGTGCCAAAAATTTGATATCTAACAAACTCTGCCTCAGGGGTCATAGAGGAGGTGTCCTGCTGGCCAGTGGATCCAGGGAGCAAGCTATCAACCACAACTGGGTTGGAGGTGAGCAGATTATCAGGGTTCATAGCAGCTATCAACGGATATTTGGTTGTTGTGATAAGTCAATTTAGTAAAAGAAGAAGAGATATTTTGTTGTTTTGTTGCTTTCCCCTAATAAAAATTGACGTCAGAGTTCGCCTGGTAAGGCTCCAGCCACGCGCGTGTCATGTGAACATCTTTTCCCACCAGCCACAACTGCCACTCAAAATAAAAACATGCGGAGAAGAGAAGCGAAGAGAAGCGTAGACATTTTACAGCAATATATTACAACACTTTATTGTTTATCCCATTTTAAAAACAACTTGATAAAACCAAATCATGGCATCGATTAAACGTCCCGTTCAAATCTCAGAGTTTGTCCAGACCATCACCAACATTAGTGACCATGAGGAGTTGATTTCCATCAATGCAAATATCATTAAAACCATCAATAAACTTAACGAACTGATCTTATTAATGTTAAAAGAACAAAATTTAATCACAGAAACTTATAAGAAATCTATTTCTTCTTTAAATGAAAGCAGCAATGACTCTTTGAATGATGATGATGAAACTACTCAAGATTATAAAAATGATATGAAATTATACAATGAATCAATTCAAGAAAATAAAATTGTCTTAAATAACAATTATCAAAGGTTGATGGCAATCAAAGACGAAATCACAAGAAGAGGAATTAAACCTGATAACAAAATTCAAGTTTTCTCATTACATGAAGTGGCAAAGAGAGCTTTTTTGTCGGAGGAAAATTGGGAAAAAATTAAAGATAAAGATCCTGAATTATACGAAATTAATGAACAAGATGGGATTTACATTTGATGAATTAATGATATATAGTTAAGTAAAAAAAGTTTAAAGCAAATCCATGGCCTATGGATTTTAAGAATCATCACTGAATATTAAAATTGAATAACTTTTTTTCTTGACTCGATATCGAGTATTGTAGAGAGTTCTTCTGGATAAAGCCATTAATCAATACAAATCAACTACAAACAATCCCCAAATTCGGCATGTATTAAAATTTTATAAATCATTGTATGTCAACTATTAGCATTATCTATATGATAACTAGTATTTTTTATATTATAACTTGTTGTATTTAACAACTGAAAACCCCCAAAGTACTCATCCTGCTCAAAAGAAACAACTAACGTTACAAAATCAAGCTTCTCCAATTCTTTTTGAATTATTAGCCACAATTTCCATTTTATCAGCATGAACTTGTTCATTATGTTCCAATTTGATATCCACATTCTTTATCACAAATGTCCAAACATCATCACAAAATCTATAAATATGCAAATGTCCTTTGAATGTCAATTTTGCTTTCAATTGTTCTTTAATACTTTCAGAAATAATTCTATCAAAGTTTGCCAAAACTCGAAGAGCTAATTGTGGATCAATCCGCTGATCAGAGATCAATGTATCGAGTGATTCTATTAAAGTCATACCAATAGTGGTCTTTCTGTAAAGTTCATAATAAGCAGGATTATTCATATTGATTAATTTATCTGATAAAAGCTGTTTAAAAAGGAGGTTACAGAGGTTTCAATTTTCAAAAATTCGTTTTTTACTAAAATATCAATTTGCACGTGACTTTTGTTTTTGTAAGACAATTCCTAAGTTTATATTTTCAACAAATACAATTGGTCAATAAATCTATATACTTCTATAAATAATAATCTATTGAACTATGAAACTATTAGGAATCATTTTATTTTAACATTTTTTTTTCTAGTTTGTTCTATTTCTTTGAATTGCTCTTCATTAAAATAATGACCCGCATAATCTTTCAAAGCTTTTTCATTATCATCCAAAATCAAAACATTTCTCATATATTCTTTAGTAGTTAAAATCAACTCATTATAAATCACCAATTTAAATGGAGGTTTTTTTTTAAAAATAATTGATGATGGATGTACAAAAATTTCTTGTTGACGTTTTATATTTCGATATGATGTACCAGATTTAGTTAATTTTGACAAATTAGGAAAAAATCCAGAAATTATAGATCTTTTGATACTATTAACTAATTTTTGGAAATTCAAATCATTATCAGTCAAATTATTTTTTTTGAAATCTTTTTTCAATGATTGTTCAAGAAAATATTGATTTTTTAAACACAATCTTTCTAATTGATTTTTAACATTTCTCGCTCTGTTTAATGTTTTGAATTGTAAAAAATTATCTTTGCACCAATATTTATTGTAACCTGAATTTTTCCAAGCTTCCCAAATTTCTAAGTACATGAAATGATCCCCGTTATCTTTGAATTTAAAATTGAAATCTTGTTTAACTTTTTCAACCGCTTCTTTTTTATTTTTAGGTACGAAAAATAAAGCATTTGATTCATTTAACATTGAAACAATAATTAAAATTTCTTCAAGACAATTCAATTCATTAGCAGTTATTAGACATTTACTAAACATTGGATCAATGGGGAACTCCGACATAGATTTACCCAATTTTGTTAATTCTCCTAATTCATTCATGGCTCCTAAAGAGTATAATAATTCTAATGACTTAATTAATAATTCATTTGATGGATGATCTAAAAACTCAAAATTCAAAATATCATAGATTCCTAATGATAATAACATTAGTATGATTCCTGACAAATTACTTCTTAAAATTTCTGGAGTTGGTTGTTTTGGTAATTCATTTTCGAACGACCATTTGGTATATAATCTAAAACACTTCCCTGGTCCAACTCTACCACCTCTACCAGCTCTTTGTTGAGCTGAAGCTTGTGAGCACGGAACCACCACTAAACTTTCCATTCCTGTTGCAGGATTATATACTTTTTCTTTAACAAATCCTGGATCAATAACATATTTGATATTATCAATAGTAATAGAAGTTTCTGCGATATTAGTGGCCAATACGACTTTTCTTGAATTTTCAGGAGTCAGTTCAAAAATTTTAGATTGTGATTCAATCGGTAAATTGGAGTAAATTGGAGCAACTATTAGAGGTGCAATCTTTTTGCCTAGTTTTTCACAAGTATCTTTCAAAATTTCCTCTATTAGTTCAATTTCTTCTTGACCCGTTAAAAACACTAAAATATCTCCTGGCAAAGGTTGAGATAAATGAATTTGAAAAATAGTAGTAACAGTAGCATATAAATAGTTGGATTCTGGTTGCTCAGTATAATATATATCAACTGGATATCTTCTTCCGGGAACGTTAAATATTGGAGCATCATTGAAAAATTCTGAGAATTTTTTTGAATTGACCGTTGCAGAACTAATAATAATCTTTAAGCCTTCGTTAATTTTCATAATATCTTTCAACAATCCTAGTAAAATATCTGAACTAATGGTTCTTTCATGAGCTTCATCGATAATAATGCAAGAATATTTGGTTAATTCAGGATCAATCAAAAACTCTCTTAATAACATCCCATCAGTTAAGTATTTAATTAATGTCTTATCACTTGATTTATCATCAAATCTAATGGTGTAACCAACTTTTTCACCTAATTTGACTCCCATTTCTTCTGCAACTCTGGTAGCCACTGAAGTAGCTGCCACCCTTCTTGGTTGAGTAATGGCAATTTTTTTGAATTTGCTAGCATCTTTGTTATCAAGATCATTACAAAAACCAGCTTCGTATAAGTATTGGGGTAATTGTGTAGTTTTCCCTGACCCAGTTTCTCCCACAAATATTAATACTTGATGGGTTTTAATCGTTTCAATAATTTCCTTTTTATATTTGAAAACAGGTAATGATTCTTTGATTTCTTTGATTGTTTTTCTTTTTTTTTTCTCCTCTTCTTCAATAACATTTGCTTCTTGGTTAATAATGGTTTCTTCATCTTCTTTCTCTAACTGTTCTTCATCATTAATAAAGTTAATATTTTGTGAATCATCAAAGACAAATTCATAATTTTTACTTCCTGGTAAATTCATTAAATTCGGGTCATCAAAATTATCTTCAAATTCTTCTTTCGTTGCTTTAACCACCTGAAAATTATCCTCATTGTTATTGTAATTCAAAAGATTTTTTTTACGTTTTTTATCAATCTTATCATCTTCTGTAAAATAATCTTTTGGTAATTCGTAATTAAAATTCAACTGATTAAAAATCTCATTACTTAGATCTTTTCTTTGTAAAACAATCTCCAAGATATTTTTCTTATATTTATAATCATCTTGTTCTCTCTTTGATAAATTATTCCATCCATAAGATTTGATATCATTATTATATTCAACAATCTCTTGTTTTAAAACTAACAATTTTGTTTCTTCTCGTCGTGATAAATAGTTTTGTCGAGCAAGCTTTCGAAGTTCCTCGATGGTTTGTTTGTTATTTGACATGGTTCAATGTTTGCAATAACATTTGCTTTAGTTAAACTACAAAAAAATATACTTTTCTCAAGCGGCTTGCTTTAATTTTAAAATACAATTGACATGACAATTTACAATTTTCACAGCATACAATGTAACGTGGAGTAAACTACCAGGGTCAAGTAATAACTATTACAATAAAATTCTACCGCTTTGCTTGAAAGATGATTTCGATAGAAAATTGATGAAAATTTTGAAGTTATTTGCAAGATTAGTCTGTATTGGCTCATGGTCCATGCGATTTGTTTCCCGTGATAGATTTATTTTTACAAAGTGATTTGTTACGAACTTTTGTTTCATTTGTACTTGAATTGATCATAATGATAAGTAAGCCACAATCGTGTCAAACTCAATAACTGAATCATCAGAAAATCAGCCATTCACAGGAACTTTTACACAAGAAGAAACCATGGAAGCTGCTAATAAAAAAGTCAATAGGTTTGCAGGACTAAAAGAAAAAACTCAAAATCCCAAAATCGAACAGGGAGTCAACCCAAAAATCAAACAATCTCCAAAATTGAATACAAAAAGTCAACAAAAGAGAAAAACCAGTAAAAAGAAAGAGATAATCGCTCCAGAAACAGAGAATAATAAACAAAATTTAACACTAAAAGAAATTAAATACCTAATAAAAGTACATGAATATATTCAACAATTGAAATCAACGAACAAAGATCTTAAAAGGCAAATAAGAGAAGGCCAAAACAAACTACGGTTGATCCTGGAAATTGAAGAAGAACAGTCACAAAACAAAAAAAACCTACTTTCAAAGTAAATATATTTATTTCTATAATATAAAGTCTATTTTTGTTGAGATATCAGAGAAGTGGTATTCAACCTATCATTATTCATAACAACTTGTAATTCATTATGTCTTGAAGATGTAAATTCTTCAAATTCTTGATTTTCTTTGAAAACTTTTTTAATTGATTTTAAAATTGATTTACAATCATTCAATTCATTTAACTTGAAATGACTGTCAAATAATCCAATCAAACAATCATAATCCTTAACTTCTACCCCTAGTTTAAACCATTCTTTGGCAAGATTGATATTATTAAAATAGTTCAATTCTAAAAACCCCAAAGATTTAAAAGCTTGTTTAAAAGATTTCAGTGCACATAATTCAAAATGATGTTTACTCAATTTTGGATCAGTGGCCTGAAACATCGTACCTAACAAATAATGACTTTCGAGACATTTGCTCAATGGGGAATACTTTATTGATTCATAGAAATATTGTTTAGCTAAATGAAGATTACCTAATTTTGTAAAATTGATAATTCCTAAATTTCTATAAACTTCTCCTGCTTGAATAGTGTCTTGCTCCAATGACAAAAATTCTGAATAATATTTTTGACATTCTTCGTAATTTTGATGTTTTAACGCTAAATCTCCTAATAATTTGATAGTTAATGGATGATCTAATTCATATAATTCTTTGATTAGATTTTTAGCATAATTCTTCTCTTCTGCTGTTTCATTTTTGTTAATCAAACTTTCAAATGATAGTAAACAAATGGCATCTTTATTACCCATTTCTGCAGACTTATCTAGCAATTGATTTTCTAAATCCACCAAATGTTTATTGATATTCCCCGTATTAGTTCTAAATCTTTCTAATACTTTCTTCATGATCAATAAATCCACTGAGGTAATACTTGAAGGGATTTTCTTCAGAAGATCATTATAAATGATTTCATAAACTGGATACAATTTATTATATGAATGATTACTATCTAGATCAAATAATTGTCTTTTCACGATTCTCTTTGCAGGAAAAATGGTCGATAACGGAGGTTTCAATATAGCTGAATACTTTCTTAGTAGATTTAAAGACATTTCCAATGTTGGTTCTTACCAAATCTCTTGTTTCCAAAGTTTGTTCATGTTGAAAATTATAAGCTGTTTTTTGGTGAAAAAAATTGGAATATCGCGGGTAATGATCCGCCTTTTTGGTGTATTATTGTCAATTAGCCTAATATGATGCAATTGACACGAAAGAAATAGATTTGTTGAATGATTCAAAAATCGATCATTTAATTAAAATGATTGATCTTACTTAAGTATTTGCAGAATTCGCTGAAGAGAATCGTGATAAAGATAATGGTTGAACCAAAAATTTTCCAACTAACTTCAGATACTTGAACAATTCTAAATGCTCAAATGTATGAAATTGAAGAAGTTTTATATTGATGGTTTAATTTTAGTTGAAATATCTTATGATTATGGTAACAATATCACTGTTCCTTTGAAATGTCAAAGATGAAAACCTGAAAAAGTTGTACATATATAATAATAGAGAGGTTGATGTTGGAGATGTACTATATCATTTGAGATACTTCGAGATTTTGAATTTGAACAAGGCTGTTTTGCGTTTAGATAAGAATTATCACGAAATTATTTTTAATCAAGTATCCACAATTAAAGAAAATTGTCTCGTTGGTGGGAGTCGTATATTTTGTAAATTGGTGGGATTATATAAAAATTTTCAAGGGAAATTTTCAAACATTGGAAGTATGAATTCATTGCCAATGCAGAAAAACTTTTATAAGATCTCAAGAGAAGAGAGGATTGACAATATTGATGAAGTCAATGAAACTTTGAAATTTCTTGCTACCTGACAGTATAAACAACTTGAAACTTCCAAGTTGCTACTCCTCACTCCCTAAAGATTTTCTGATGGTTAATATAACCAATTCATGATTGTTCTCACTCTCACGTGTATCAAGTAAAATACACTCACAGCTTCATAAAAGTTTTGTAGAACAAATAGTCCATATTCAATTCAGGAAACTTTTGACAGATGCGATGCCCCCTAAAAAACTTTCTTTACCACAAAACCCAAATTTTTTAAGCATTGCCACAAAGACAAATCAAAGTACACAAAAACCAATTCCGCAAACACAAAATGTCCAAAGATACCCTGCTGTTGTTGGCGGACCCTTCTTTAGAACAAGGCTTGCCCCCCAGCTATGATTCCATAGTCAACTTCTCGGAGCCACCACAAGAAATGATCCGCTTCCTGACGAGTCTGCTGGTACCCAAATATTTACGCTATTTGATCTCCTTAGTATTTATCATGTTTGTTGGCTTTATGGGAATCAATTGTGCTTTGGTCCTTCCTCATATGGAAGATTATATTAACAAATCACTTGATTTGACCGTTCAAGAAATCAATTTTGCCGGACTTGGGAAAGGATTTTCTACAATAAATTTGGACGTTAAAGTCGATACATTGTTCGATTATAATCGAATCAAAAATAATTATGTTACTCACATTCTATCAAGCTCGTCGAGTTTCTTACAAACGGTAGATATTTTACTTGATGAAATTGAAATCAAAACAAAAAATGATGGTGATGACGTTGACGGTGATCCAATAACAAAATTAGGATACTTATCAATTCCTGAATTCAGAGTTAGAATTTCTCCCAATACCACAACCCATTTATCTTTACCTTTAGCTTTCAAACCCAATAAAAAAGAATTGTTTGATATTTTGAGAAAAATTCTGGATAAAATGCAAAAAGGGGAAAAAGAGATCATTTTAAACGTTATGTTTGACACTTATTTAAAGTTGAACCTTGGTTATGTTCCAATTTGGAAGAAATTTGCCATAAATGTGGATAAAAGAATTGAACTACATAAATTCTTTAAGAATTTCGATGATTTCTTATCAATTCTTGTAAAATTTATTTTGAAAGAAGGTATTGAAGGTACCAATGAGTTTGATGATAATAAAGATTCCAATTTTAATGGTGATGGAAGAATTGTTGAATTAGGTACTCAAGTCATAAATAATGGACTTAATTTGAATGCTATAATTGCTTTGTTGGGTCAAACTTAATATATATTAAAATGGTTATTTTTTTACTTTAATTTCGTAAAGAAGAACATGAACATCTATTAAGTAAACTATAGTATAAAACAATAAATAATAAAAACGAAAGCTTTTGAAAATTAGGCACTATCTTCAAGTTTTCCTTTTTCATTGAAGTTTTCTTGTTTGATCCATTTTCTAAAAGGTACCACTAGAAAGTTAGCAAATAAGACTTGTTCTGTAGAATACAACACCAAGGCCACTAGAATCTTACCTAAATATGGAGAATGATCACCATATTGAGAGCTAACTAAGGCAATTCCAAGCGCCACTGATTTTGCAGGAGCGCAGAACAACATAGAAACAGTGTCTTTCCTATTCAAATAAAAAGGTCTGAAGAATTTGTAAATATGATAACCTATTGAGCCTTTTGTGTCATTTTCATACTTAGACACAAATTTCAATAATAAATCATTCCTCACCACGAAAAAGGTCAAAACGGTGAAGAACAAGTAAATTCCAATATTGAAGAAGAAAATCATAATGATTGAAGCTCCAGGGACTGAAGTAAATGCCTTTTGATAGAAAGCAGTACTAAAAGAACTAAACAAATTCATCAATAAACAAAAACTAGCAACTTTAGCTAATTTATACTTGGTGTTGATGGCCAAAACTTTTTCTGGATTGATATTGTTAACACATTGGCCAATAAATAAGGGAATAAATACTGAAAATCCCAATTGTTTCATGACATCTCTGTAAACTTTTTGAAAAGTAGTACCATTACTAGGATTAGCAAAAGCCCAATTCGAATTCTTCAAATACATTTGTACCAATAGTGGTGAAATAAAGGCTCCAAATAGATTAGAAACAAACACAATACTAATTGACTGTTCTTCAGTTCCTTTGGCCTTTCTGGTCATAATAACGTTGGAAGCAATGGTAGTTGGAGTAGTTCCTGTAACAATTGCTCCAGCCAATAACCATGGATCCATTTGACTATTTCCTGATTTTAAGATCCCCGTCATTATACCAAAGACAATTCCACCGGTGATTAAGAATTGGAAAACCAAAGAAACCAAATGTACTCTCCAATCGATCAAATGTTTAATGAAAACTGAAGTTTTCATAGACAAGCCATTTTGGAAAAAAATGATAGCTGTTGCAAGGTAAGTAATGGAATATTGAGCTTTGATAAGACCTCCATGACGAGCAAAATTAGGATACTCGGCAGCAATAGCAATCAAAGGGGCTAAAAGTACGTAAAACCATTGACTTAAAACAAAATTATAAATCCAACTCCATACCTTATAAATTCTTGAATCCGTATTAATGTGAAACTTTCGTATTAGATACTTTTTAAACTCCTTGTGGTAATTCAACATGCTATTAGAAAATGCATCTATTTACTACTTGATTATATAATATTCGATAATTGTGTTATAAAAAGAAAAAGTAAAGAGACATGGCTCAAAATAAATATTTTTTTTTCTCCAATCTGCAGAATTTACTAAACATGGGGGGGGGACCGGCAAGTGGACCATCCATTTTACTAATTTATTATAAGTAACCTCCCGAAACTCCAAAAACATTAATCAAAGTATAAGTCATTAACAAGAAAAAACCTTTTTTGTGAGTCAACTTTACTGTTCAAATTTTTTTAAAATGGTCATGCAAAGCAAAATAACTAGCTAAAGTTTGAAATCATAATTCAAAATTTTGAAATCAATAACCATACTTTCTAAACTTGGTCAAGATGATTACTAATATATTAGTATATTATTGTAGTTATTACCAGCTATATTAATATGATACAGAATTTGGTGTTATTTAGAAACAAATAGAAATACAAGAAAAGCTGGTTGTTAATATTTGAAAGGAAGAAAAACACTCATAATCTCACTCCATTCATTTCGTTAAAGGACTTTAACAATTCATCAAAAGCAGTAACACTTTCCCCTCTCCTGGTTCTTTCTTTAGCAAAATAATTTTGTAAAACGTTACTAACCAATATTTGACCACCAAATCCCAACTCCTTATCATCTGATAAAAATACTTGTAATAATTGCAAAGTGTTTAATGTTTCCTCCATAAGATTTTGTTTTAGTTCCGGTGGTTTTTGACATTGAGCACCATCAGAAACCCATCTATGACGAAGATATTTAGAATAAGTATATTTTTTAACTTGTCTATCAACAATTAAAGGCCTAAGTCTAACGAACCTTCTGAAAATGGCTCTATATTTGATTGCATCTGATTCAAGTCTGTTAAGTTGTTCAGAAGTTATGATGTATTTAGTGATATTTTGGATAACAGTCTTTGAGTTTTTGATATTAGCCCTAGCCACAAGATCCATTTGTTACAAATGAAAAAATTGAAACTGTAAAATTTTGAAGGTTACTAATTCGACTTTACCAATTAACGTGGAAAAGTAAGTGTGATATTATTTTTATTGTAGAGATTTTTTTGCAGCTCCGGAAAAAATATGACTTACCAAATTTGCGGATCTTATTTCTACAAATCATTCAATACAAAAGTTGATTTAACAATTGCTAACAGTATAATACAAACTATACACTAACTGCCAAAGTTACTATAAATAATAGATGAATTATCAATATAGCTCACTGCACCCTTGATTTTTTGTTATTTCTACCCTCCTCATTTACTGTTTCTCCTCTTAATCTTTTAAAATTATTGAAAACTTCATTACTTGATAAATTCGAAGGCATTGCATTCTTTTTCATATAGTTCTGTTTCTCTTGTTCATATCTAGGATCTCTCAAAACAGTCTTCATATGATTTTCTAATTCAGTTTCAAGAATCGATTCCCCCGTGATTGGAGAAATGACATATTTTGTTGAATGTTTGTTTGTAAATACATTATTAAGTCTACTTTGTCCAGCTTGCTTGATTCTCATACCTTTTTTAGGCATAGAAGGTAATTGAATGGAATTCTTGTTATTTTCTACTTCCTGTGCCTCTACTTGTTCTTCATCACTAGAATTATCAACATAATTTGGGTTTATTTCTTCGTTGTAGTCATAATCCGGTGGGGCTTCTTCTAATAAGCTGTTGGCTTGTTTTTGTTGTAAAGATCTATAAATAAGAGAATTTTTTTCAATTCCAAAGGGTAATTCAGCGTATTTATCAGTTTCTAAAAAATCAATAGTTTCCACAATTTTGAAATCATCCCAACTAACACTAGCAAACCTGACTTTTTCCAACTCTTTGATTTTGGCTTCATTTTCACTCTGTAACTTATTAAAACTAGCATGTTCGGCTCTCAAGTATGCTTTAGTCATTAACATTTGAGTCAATTCATAGTCACTCATATCTTTAGCTTTAATTTTGGATATAAGCTCTTCAGAAAGATTAACTAGTGATTTATACTGATTCAAGTATAGCTGAAACAAGTCATGTAATCGATGATTAGATTTCATGAAATCAAATTGTGATTGTCGAGCTTTGGGATACTTATTAACATGTTGTAGAAGTTTTTCTTGATAATTAGGATCATTATTGATGGAACAAAACATCGCCGTTGTTTTGAGAACTTCAAGATCCAATGGATTAATAATTGGTAAATCGACTAAAAATTTGAATTTCTCAAGATCAGGTAAAGGATTATCATCCCTAGTTGAATGTTCAAATGGAGGTGCTGAAACATCATTCGCAATTATCTTTGAAGAGCTGTTGTTCTTATAATCCTTAACACAGGCTTCATAATATTTATGAAAAGGGTCTGTAGAATTCAAAAAACTGAATTTATCATTTGACTCTTTCAATAATCTATTAACAAACAGTTGACCATTTCTTGCAATATAACCTGCTGTCTTTTCAATAGTCTCTTTCATTCTTGCAGGGGGAATAATAGTTTCCTCGTGCAGATTTTCCATTTCTTTCTTCTCTTTTATTATAATATAAATTGTAGTCTTCTATAGATTTTGCTCATAATTGTTTTGTATTTTTAAATTTCTATCTCATCTCAATTATCACGTGCGAAAAATAAACAAAAAAAAAATTTTGAAATTTTTTTCTAATACTGAAATATTTTTAGTGATAGATTTTGAGCTCTTCACAAAATATATCACTATAAAAATGGCTAAGAAGGTGTTGTCTAAAGAATATATTAACAGCTCTGATGAAGAGCTGGATTATGAAAGAGAAAAGAAAGAATACGACTTCAATCCGCCAAAATCATATCATAAAGTCAAACATCTAGAAAAGTTAAATAGTAAAAGTTTACAAGATAAAGAAGTTTTCCTAATCAAAGTTCCCAAGAATTTTAGATTTGACTCAGTCAAGCAATTTCCAATTAGTCGGTCTGGCAAAAGAATTGCATTAGAAAATAATGGAGTACAATATAATGTCCAACAAGATAGTTTTCAACAAGTTCAATTATTTAATAAAAAAGACTCTTTATTAAATGGTAACAAATACAGACTTGTTTTTAGTGATAAACAAGATAAAAATCTTGCTGATGACTCCATGAAAGTTTCTGATATTCCAATTAAGGGATTTTATTCTGTTAGTGAAAAAGTCGAAATTCCTGCCATTATCCAAAATAAAGTGTTTGAACCAAGAGTTGACGTTGAAAAAAAAACTGGTTTGAGATTAAGACACTTACCTACTGGATATTATGAAAATGAACTTAGCAAGGAAGAATTGAATAGAAATTATGATGATTTGTTAGATGGAGAATCAGCAGAAATCCAATCTCTAAAAAGAAGAAAGTTAAACGATGATGGAGAAGAACAAATAATCAATGAAGAAGTTAAAGAAAATAAGAAGGAAAAGAAGGAAAAGAAAGAAAGAAAAGATAAAAAGGATAAAAAAGATAAAAAAGATAAAAAAGATAAAAAGGATAAGAAAGAAAAGAAAGATAAGAAATCAAAGAAGCCAAAATCTTCTGATTGAAGGGGTCCGTGTATTTTAATTGTGTATATCTGTTTAATATAAATCAATGCAGTATATTATAATAAGTTAAATGTAAGGTTATGTTGGGGATGCTATTTCCCCGCTGGATAAGTGAGATGACAATTACTTCAAGTTCCACTTGTCATGAATGAATGTCTTACTATTTTGTCAAATACTATTGTCAGTATACGTATGGTACCGATAGTGTCACCCAAATTGTATATATTTACTAATAGCAGACACAGTTTCCTCAGGAGATCTCAGAAAAAGACTATTTTCCACCCAACAAAAACTTTTCACGGTCTAATAAATTACCTCCATGATATCATAAGTTTCAATCTTCCTAAAAAACCCGAACAATTGTAGTTTTTGGGTTAAATCCGAAGAAAATTGGTGATAAATGAGAAATCTCAAATGTTGGCTTACCGCTGCACTTCCCAAAGGAGTAATCAGCATGCCCGGTCAATTTTTCTCAAAAAGGTAATCAAGATTTCTGGTTTCTCCGGTCGAGCGTCAAGTCAACCAATACAAAACAGTTCAACATGAATCAACGATAGAATTGGTCACTAAATGGGTCAAAACTTTTATTAATGGTGCTAGAAAATTTCTCCGATTGGTACAATTCGAAAAATTATTCGAGTGATAATATGTTCACGACTGTTTCATGTATGTAATCGGACGGAAATTTGTCCCCACACTTTGCACAGTTGTTGAGTTTTAAAAAAAAAGATTACCCCCGGGGCATCAACAATCTAACAAAAGTTTAGCAGAGAAATATTGCAAGAAATGACCTTCTCAGTCCTAATTGGTTTGGTAACTAAGGATCGTCAAACTTTTACCGTGTTCTAGCCCCCTCCTTAACCACAATACGAGCAGTTTCTTTTCTAATTTGGTGGTTGAATGAGTATCAGATCCACTAAACTGCAGTTAAGATCTTTTCACATGGAAGCAAATACGGCATAAAGTGTTATCGACTAATTCGCAAGGTTTCTTAGAACATTCTAGTCAATCTAATTCTCCTCATTTCGTTTTCTCAGGCAACCTTTTCCCACTTTACCACACTATAAATAAAAGTGATTTCCTTCTAATTAAAACAACTTTAATTGAAATTAACCATTAATCAAAAAGTCATTAATTCCATCACTAAATTCAAACTCAACAAAATGTCTGTCAACGTTCAAAGCGCTAAAGCTAGTTGGTCCTCGGATACTCTCGAAACACAATTTAACTACGAAATTACTAAAGTCGTCACTGACCCAAAAACATTTTCAGTCAAAGCTACTCCAACTGTGGAAACCTATAAGTTCAAGACCGACTTGAGAGTTCCCAAGACTGGTTTATTGCTTGTTGGTTTAGGTGGTAACAATGGTTCAACTACTTTAGGTGCAATTTTGGCCAACAAACACAATCTTGAATTCGAAACTAAAGATGGTGTTGTAAAGCCAAACTATTATGGTTCTGTTACTCAAGCTTCAACTATCAAGATTGGGGTTGATGAAAATGGAAATGATGTTTATGTTCCTTTTAAATCATTAGTACCTTTGGTTGATCCAAACAATTTAGTTGTTGGTGGTTGGGATATCAGTAAAACCAACTTGAAAGACTCCATGAAAAGATCCAAAGTTTTGGATATCGCTTTACAATCTAAACTAGGTCCATATTTAAAAAAAGTTGTTCCATTGCCTAGTATTTACTATCCAGATTTCATTGCAAAGAATCAAGTTGAAAGAGCTGATAATGTGGTTAACGTTGATGAGAAAACTGGTAAAGTTTCTGTTGAAAGAAAATGGGAAGATGTGCAAATTATTAGAAAAAACATCAATGATTTCAAAAGGGCTAACAAATTGGATAAAGTGATTGTCTTATGGACTGCTAACACTGAAAGATATTGTGAAATTATTCCAGGAGTTCATGATACTTCCAAAAACCTTCTTGAGGCTATTAAATCCAATCATTCTGAAATTTCTCCTTCGACTGTGTTTGCAACTGCTTGTATCTTAGAAAAAATTCCATATATTAATGGTTCTCCTCAAAATACCTTTGTTCCAGGGGTTATTCAACTTGCTGAAGAATACCAAACATTTATTGGGGGTGATGATTTCAAGACTGGTCAAACTAAAGTCAAGTCAGTTATTGCTCAATATTTGGTTGACGCTGGTATCAAACCTTTATCAATTGCTTCTTACAATCATTTAGGTAATAATGATGGTTATAATCTTTCTTCTCCAAAACAATTTAGATCCAAAGAAATCTCTAAACAATCCGTGGTTGATGATATTATTGCTTCTAACAAAATTTTATATCCACCACCAAAGGATCATGTTGACCACTGCATTGTTATCAAGTACATTCCAGCAGTTGGTGATTCCAAAGTGGCCATGGATGAATATTATTCCGAATTGATGTTAGGTGGTCATAATAGATTGGTTATCCATAATACTTGTGAAGATTCATTATTAGCAGTCCCTATCATTTTGGATTTAGTGGTGGTTACTGAATTATTAACAAGAATTCAATATAAAAAAATTGATGGAAAAGATTATAAAGAATTTTATTCCATCTTATCTTTCTTATCTTATTGGTTAAAGGCTCCACTTACTAGGGATGGTTTTGATCCAATTAATGGGTTAAATAAACAAAGAAATGCTATTGAAAATTTGCTCAAATTGTTGGTGGGCTTACCAATCAATAATGATTTGAGATTCGAAGAAAGATTGTTATAAGCTTTTTTTTATATCATTTTTCTTATTTCACTCTTTTTGTTACATATCTACCAATGAAATATATTCGATTAACAGATAATAAAAACCTCTACAGTAGTAGCTGTCAAATGTTGACAAGAAATTTAATATGTAGTTTGGTCACATGACAAAGTATCCTTATAATTTTTTTTACAAAATCGTGTGACAGGCAAATCTTAAAACTTTTCAGCACTTTATTAACAATGATAGATACGACAAAGCTGGTAGAAGATGAAATTAATGATGCCAAAGTAAGTGAAAAATTAAGACTCAGGCAAGAGAAGTGGCAAAAAATGAAACAAGAAATAAATACTAATACAAAAGTCATGAATACCGAAGAAAGTGAACAAGCAAAGAAGAAAAGATTAAGACAAGAGAAATTAGAAGCTTGGAAAAGGAAGAAAGAACAGGAGAAGCTAGCTAAAGAGAAACCTCAATCACTTGTATCTTCGACCAAATCAATAATAAAGAGTAAGTTAAAATTTGGGACAAAAATTATAAAAGAACCAGTTAAAAAAAGAGTGATAGGTTCAGTTTTTGGGGGGTTTGAAGAAAATGAGGTTGAAATCCCAAAAAAAAAATTGAAACTACCAACAGATCAAGAAGATGATTTGAACAATGATGACGCGAACGAAGATTCTTTGGATAAGTTTTTTAATGAGTTAAAAGATGGTCAACAAGCTGATAACAATACTGAAATTCTAGAAGATGAAGAACAAGTGGATTATCAAGAAGATGATCAGCAAGAAAATGTTCTGGATATCATCAATAAATTAAATCCAGATAAATCAAAAAAAGTTTTTAAAGTGAATCATGAAGAAATTGATTATCCCCCATTTAAAAGAGATTTCTATAAAGAAAGTGAAGACGTTAAATTGATGACACAAGAAGAAGTGGAAATTTTGAGGTTAGATCTCGATGGAATTAAAGTTACTGGGAAATTTCCTCCAAATCCCATAACGAATTGGCAACAACTTGGTTTACCTTCTAACTATATGAGTTCATTGATAAATGATTTGAAATTACTTGTCCCTACCCCAATCCAATCGCAAAGTATTCCGGCAATCTTACAAGGAAGAGATATTATTGGGATTGCGAAAACTGGATCTGGGAAAAGTTTGAGTTTTTTATTACCATTATTTAGACATGTTAAATTTAATAAAAATCCTCAAAGCAAAGATCCAGCAGCAATAATTTTGGTACCGACCAGAGAATTAGCAATGCAAATCCATGGGGTTTCTAATTTGATTGATAACACCATGAAATCGGTTCCTATCTTTGGAGGAGAAAATATTGCCAAACAAATTGCAAAAATTAAAAATGGTGTGGATTTAGTTATTGCTACACCCGGTAGATTAATTGATTTGTTAACTTTGAAAAAAATGAAATTGTCAGGAATAACTTTTTTGGTAATTGACGAAGCTGATCGAATGTTTGATATGGGATTTCAACCCCAAATTAATATGATAGTTGATGGAATTAGAAAAGATTGTCAAAAAGTTTTGTTTAGTGCCACTTTTCCAATAAAATTAGAAAAATTAGCTAGAAAAATTTTAGTTTATAATCCGTTGGAAATTAAAATTGGTTTGAAAGGAGTTAATGACGATGTTAAACAATTAGTCGAAGTTCTAAACGATAATGAAGAAAAGTTTTTAAAAATTCTTGGACTCTTAGGAGACTTTTTCAACAATGGAACAGTTTTGAGGTCAATTGATTCTTCACTAAAGGATAATGATAAAGTTTTAGTGTTTGTGGATAAACAAGAAAGTGCAGATCGATTATCTAAAAGATTAAATTTTAAAGGTTATGAATGTGAAAGTCTTCATGGTGGAAGAAATCAATCAGAAAGAGATTCAATCATAAATAATTTCAAAAAAAGTAAGACCAAACTTTTAATTGCTACTTCAATTGCTGCTAGAGGATTAGATGTCCCGTCATTGAAACTTGTTATAAATTATGATTGTCCTAATCATATTGAAGATTATATTCATCGAGCTGGAAGAACTGGTAGAGCCGGAGAGAAAGGAATTGTTGTGACATATCTACTATCTACTCAAGATCGAGCTGTTTATGATATTGTTAAAGCTTTTAAACTATCAAATTTATTAGTACCTGAGAATTTACAAAAATTAGCGGATGAATTTTATGAAAAAATCAAAAAGGGTAAAGAAAGATTCTTTACCGGGTTTGGAGGAAATGGATTAGATAAGTTAGACTCAGAAAGAGATGAGAAAAAGAAACAAATAAAGCAAATTGTGGAAAATACCGAAGAAAAAAAAATTTCCACCACAGATGCATCTTCAATTAAAAAACAACTTTCTCAAATTTCGGATTTCCAAGTTGTTGAAGGTAAAGCAGAAAGCTCTCCTGACTCTGGAGCATTCCACTCTATTATCAATATCAATGATTTGCCACAAAATGTTAGATGGCAAGTCACAAATAGAGACGCCATTAAAAGAATCATTGAAGATACTAGTTGTGCCATCACTTCAAAGGGAAGATTCTATAAAGAAGGTGAAGGCCCAGTTAAAAAGAATGATGAACCAAAGTTGTATTTATTAGTAGAAGGTGATTCAAGAGTTCAAGTTGCTTCTGCAGTAGAAATCATTAAAGAAAGTATCATTGAATCAATGAAAAATTTTATGATTCTGGAAAATAGTAAACCAGTGGGTGGTAGATATACAGTTGCTTAATATATTACTAATTTTTTTATTTTTTGTAAATTTTCTATAAGGATATATATTTATCAAAGATTATGAAATCAGCTGATTTTCACTTTAAGTAAGGTGAGTGGACATCCACTACTGGCATATAAAATGGAGAAAAACATAATAGTCTTTTTTGAAAAAATTCTATTATTCTATTAAATAATTAAAACACAACATATAATGAACTAACAAGTGCTGCCCCAGAGGCAATCCCAAACCAAAAAATAACATTCCCTAATAATTTTCTGGATCTCATGAATTTACTTCTTGATAATGCAGTCAACGGTAATTGATACATTTGAATAATAAATAAGTAAAATCTAAGTTTACCAAAAATAACATACATGACAATTTCATGGAACAAACTTGATAAAAGAAATGTAACCAATGTTGCTTGATTTTTAGACAACTGAAAAGCACTAATACTTGAATGATAAACATGTCTTAATAAAAATTTATGAACTGGCGTGTTCCATAATCTAGCAAATTCATCCCAAGTTACACAGTTCCACCAGGGCCCATAAAAGTCTCTATCAGCAAAATATGTCAATTCAGCAATGGCATTCAAAATTGAATCCCAAATTAAGAAGAAAACTAGAACGTATAATAAGAAAAATGGTGGTATCAAATCAAGTAATAAAAATGGATATTCTTTTATTTTATCACCAAATGGCAAATTCCTTAATGAAATACCTCTGATGATTAATGGATAAACTGACTCTTGTGAGACAATAATCATGACCACAATAATTCCAAAAATTGCCATTATTTTACCAAATAAATAATACTTATTAATTGAATTTGTTCTTGGATACTCAGTTTGATAGACCACAGTTGGAAACATGGAATATAAAAAGAAATTCTTGAAATTGATATTTTTCGGAAATTGTTTGGACTCATCCTTTGAAGTTTGTTTGATCTCAAATTGACAAAATTCAACTGACTCTTTTAACGTTTTCTCATCAATACTTAAATCTTTTTTAGATTTTTTTAGAAGACAAGTTCTACTAAATTCAAGTTCATTTAAAATCCCCCATAAATATCCATTATAAAAAGCATAAGAATGAGCTTTCATTAAAAATACAAAAGAATGCAAAATCAAAAAGACATTTGCAATCCATTGATAAGAATTATTTTGTAACCAAATTAAAACTCCCGTTAAAAAGCCCACTTCTAAAAAGGTTTGTAAAGTGAAACCAGTAGTATTCCAGTTAATTATTTTATGTTTGCACAACAATTGAATTCCAAAAGTTAAATAAATAGTGGAATATAAAAGCAAGTCTGATAATCCAACCCAAATAACATCAGAAAAAAAGAGCTGAATGATTCTTGATGACACCAAGGCATTAAGCAAGCCTACTTGTCTGATGGTTTTCACACTTCCACTTACCATAGAAACAGCGATAGCCATCCAAAATGGAGTATAAAACCCCCAAAATGGAGAATTCTTAGCATCATCCGAATCTAAAATACTAGATTTTGCAGTATGTTTGACATCTGCAAAATTCGATCTAATCTCCCCATTTTTAGTAAGGAATTTGTTTCTTTTCTCAACTTTGGAAGCAACTTTGTATAAGTGTTTTGTAGTATCTTGATCAGGAACAATTTGCAATTTCTCCTCAACTATATCATTATGGTCCCGGCGGGTAGGGCTGGTTTCCGCATCAATTGCTTTCTTGAACTTTTCAACATTTTCTCCATAAAGATCAATTGAGCCCTGATATTGTAGATTCGTTGGGTACGATATGTCTACCGCATTCAAGCCTTTTATGGTTTCTTGTTCACTAAGAACAAGGTTTCTGGATGATTCCACTTCATCGTAGTCATCGTCTTCATATTCGTCATTAGTTTTCCCAACCAAAGACTGACGTGGCAGGGTGAGAGTCTCGAGTAATCTTTTGTGTTCGGCAGAGTCCATGATGGAAACAAGAGTTTAAAGAGCAAATTTGAATGGTTGGTTCGGTTAAGCGAGTTAAAGAGATGGGTTTCTGACGTTTTGACAGATTTCCATCCGCTGCTTATGTCAGCAACCAACCTCATCGCAGGGAAAAAAATGGAATTTTTTTTTTTCATAAATTTATTAATTTGATCCTCTAAAACACACAATCTTGTCACCATAACATGTCCAGACCTGAAGAGCTCGCGCCTCCGGAGGTCTTCTATAATGATGATGAATCCAAAAAGTATACTGACTCCACCAGAGTCCAACACATTCAGGCCAAGATGACATTTAGAGCGTTAGAATTGTTGAACCTTTCTGCAGATGAAGACACATTTTTGCTTGATATTGGTTGTGGCAGTGGTTTATCGGGTGAAATTTTGACTGAAGAAGGTTATCAATGGGTTGGAATGGACATTGCCCCTTCTATGATCTCAATTGGTTTAAATAGAGAAGTTGAAGGGGATTTATTTTTATCGGACATGGGTACTGGGATTCCTTTTAGGGCCGGAACATTTGATGCTGCGATTAGTATTAGTGCTATTCAGTGGTTGTGTAATGCTGATAGCTCTGATGCTGATCCTGAAGCAAGATTAAAAAGATTTTTCAATACTTTATATAGTAGTTTGAAAAGAGGAGGGAAATTTGTTGCTCAATTTTATCCATCAAATGAACAACAATTGAATCAAATCACTGCTTCTGCAAAATTAGCAGGTTTTGGAGGAGGAGTGGTGGTAGATGAACCAGAAAGTAAAAAAAATAAAAAATATTATTTGGTATTATCAGCTGGTCAACTGGCAAAAGATCAAGAAATTAATTTAAGCGGGGTTAAAGTTGATAGTGGTCGTGAAAATGCTAAAAAGTTAAGTCTTAAAGAGAAAAAGGCTACTGAGAGTAAAAAAGATTATATTATGAGAAAGAAAGAATTAAATAAGAGAAGAGGGAAAGCTGTCGCTAAAGATTCTAAATTTACTGGTCGTAAAAGACGTCCAAGGTTTTAATGTACTGCTTTTCATTTTGTTGGTTTTTTTTTTCCATTGCATAATTTACTTTGTTTTTGTATTATAGAATGTTTTAACTTGAATATTATTCGTTAGTTTTAATTTAATTTGTTGTAAACTAATAAATTATAAATATGGAAGGCTACCCACGAGCCAAAGTATCACCGGGTAAATAGTAATATACACGTGACCAGATATAGCTTTTTTCAACTTTTCAAAATTTTCGAGCTTTTTATAAGAACTGATCAATCTACCAAATAATAATCATAATAATGTTTCTGATTCAAGCAACAACACGGGTTTTTAAACCGCTCGTTAAATCTCTTGCTAGTGTCAGATCCTATCATGTTCCAACGAAGAAGAGAAGTATTATTCCAATCTACGGACCACTTCCTACAGCACATGGTAAGGAAAAGGGACAATTAATGAATCAAGTTAAAGCTGATTTATTTGCTAAATATGATCCGAACGGGATTCGTCAAAAACTTTTCGATCTGAATAATCCAGAAAAACTTCGTACTGGTGATGTGGTGAGAATCACTTTTAAAGATAGTTTCAATAATCCTAGCTATGTTGGCTACCTTTTAGCCATTGATAGAAATGGTCCAGATACAACAATTTTATTAAGAAGTAAAATCACCCAAGTGGGAGTGGAAAAAAGATTCAGTGTTTTCAACCCAATCATAGATAGAATTGATAGAGTTAGAAGACCTCATATTTATAATAGAAGAAATAGACATTATTATATCAGAGGTTCAAGAAAAGATGCTGGTGATTATGATGGAAAAAGGGGTTAAACTTTTATGCATATATTTAATATATTATTTTCTTGTTCATATTTTGTTATATTAAATTGTAATTTAACTATCTTTTTAACGATTTTATAGAAAGTTATTATGCACATTTTGAAATTAGTTATTGAGCATAAATTAGATTACTTAATGTGCCTCAAACTTATATGGAATTCTTTTGAAGGTCTAATAATAATCATTGAAGATGAAAATCATTTAGTCAAGACGATCATAAGTGTTTTAATTCCCATAAACTTCAACAACTTTTACAAAACATTCGATCACATGACCATTATTTTGTAGTTGTAACTTTTTTTTTTTAAATAACAATTTGTTTGTTGCTTTGATCATTAAAGAGAATGGTATAATATGGAAAATGATGAAATTGATAATGCGATCAAAGAATATGCGACATTTTTCATCATTATTGAAAGACAGAAAGTCAATTTGAACGAATTCAAAAAGTTTGATTCAAGAAATAACTCAATTAGCGATGCAGCGACTATACTTGGATTAAAAATCAAGACTATGGAAAATTTGACAATTCTTGTTGGTTTTACTTCGAACGGTTGGCTAGTAAGTGAATTGAAAACCTTTAATGATACAATAACTAACATTTAGTGTATTAATAATACAACAAAATCAATTGAATTTTTCGAAACTTTTGAAGCATTAGGGATGAAATATTCAAAATTTTTTGTTATTAAATTTAATGAAACATTGATCAATAATTTATCAAAGATATTTACAGACAAATGACTATGTACGTGTATACTATCAGTATATTGATTATGGATTAATACTATTGATTAAACTGTAATTAAAAAAATCAAAATTAAAAAGTTCAAAAAAAACCCAATTACTTAAAACAAAAAATATCATAAACAAGAAAAAATTCATTTAATTGGAAGTGTCAAGAGAAGTGCTAGAAGGAGTGTTTGGAGTGATTGAATGTTCCTCATTTTTAACTCTTCTATTTGTCTTTTTAGCATAATCTAATTCATCACCAGTAAGTCTAGTTGACTGACCTCTTGCTAATTCAGCTTTTTCTTCATCTTCGACAATATCTTTCCAAGAATTATCAATTGAATTAGTTTGTTTTTTCGTATTGTTCTTTTTGGCCAAATTTTCTTCATAAGTACTTAATCCAATTGTTCCTAGTAATAAACCAACAGTTAAAAATTGAGCATAAACTCTTGCTTGCACAATTTTTTGAGTTTGGGTCATAATAGGATCTCTATCAACTAAAACCCAAGAACCATAAAGAGAAGCAGCCCAAGCACCAACAATGATCTTATATTTGTTATTAGATAAAGTTTCAACTGTTTTTTCAGTCCAAGAAAGTTTTTGCCATCTATGAACTTCGGCTAGATGACGTTCAGCCACTCTTGGATCATCGTGGTACAGTTTACGATCAAAATCAATAGAAGCCATTTCTGCTACTACAGAAGCTCCGAAAGTTGGTGGAGCAATTTTCAAAGCAGTTCTGAAAGCAGTTGGTAATCTTCCAAGTGCTGGGAAACGATGTTTACCGACAGTGAAAATAAAAGTGGAAACAAGAGCCCCTCCAATTGCCCCACGAAGGCCGCCCCAGGCGACGTACTCATTATGGGCACGGATTTCTTCGTCAGTCAAAATTTTCATGTTGAAATATTTGGTGTAATAAGAATAGTTATTAGTGCTGATTTTTTTATGTGAGCTGAGAAATTTGGTGGGTTTTTATAGGATGAGAAAATTATTTTATTATACGATCGAAGCGGCTTAAAACGGAACGGGTGAAAAAACTTGTCCAATATGACTACAATCACAATTTTTTAATAAAAACATGAGTTTAATTTTCTATTTTAAATTGGTAAAGAATATGATATATAATAGTAAAAGTGCTAATGGGTATTTATTGATGAAGCAAAATCATTTTTGTGAATCATTAGAGGGGGCATTTTAAATCATTTTTTCTAGTAGATTATAAATTTACAAGTTTTAATTACAACTTCAAGTTTCTAGGATATTTATAATAATTTGATTCGTATGTATAAAAAGAAAGAAGACACAAAGATGTTTTAAAAAGAAATTAAATACAAAAAAAAACCTCAAGCTTTCTTGCAACCACAACCTGAACCACTAGCAGTTTCTGATTTAAAAGCATAAGCAGAAGTAGTATCAGTCGAACTCTTAATATGGGAAACCCCTTTAGAATATTGTTTAGCTTCAGTAGTGGTCATAGAGTGACTTGGTTTAACATCCAACCCTGGATTTTCCATAAAGAAATTTCTTGGTCTTAATAATAATTGAATTGGTTCAGCTGGCATAACTGGGAAATCTTCTGGAGCTGGGAAGTGAGTAATACCAAATGTATGGAAAGCAACAATATCGGTGTTTTCAATTGGAGTATTTGGTTCACCAACCCATTTCTTCATCCCCCAATCATTATCACCAGACCATTGAACAACATGTTCTCCTGAAGGATGAATTCCCATATCAAAACCATATTCAGCAGATTTTTCTGCAGGAATATCTTTATAAGGAACAACAGTCATTGAATTATTAGCCCACCATGCACGTTTATAAGGTAATGAACCAGGTTGCGCCAATAATGGAGGACAGAAAGTTGAAACTATTTTATAAGAACTTGGTTTTTTAGAATATGGATGTAATTTGTTTGGATTAAATAAATCCCAAGTTCTACCAGTAGAAGATTCAAAGTTAGTAATAGATTCTCCAATAGTTTTAAAGGTAGTCTTTTTCGCATAGAATCCATTACCGTACATATTATCTTTATGACCAGTTGGGTGTGGAGAACGAGCGGCATCAACCATACCAGCAGAATTACCATCACCATCAATTCTTGGATGGAGACGTAAAGAGAATAAATGTTGATGATTATGAGCATTAGTATTTGGATAAACCACAGTACCCCATGGACCAACATCTCCTCCGTCGGTATCACAAATATAAGTGTTTAGGATACCAGTTAATTTAACTTCTAACTTGATAGTACCATCTTGCATAAAATTATAATAGATACAATATTCATAATTAGCAGCAGTGAAAATTTGAGAAATAATCAATTTAGTAGCTCTGGTAACAGTAGAAGTTAAAAAACCATCTCTAAAATCAGAATGTTTATACAAAATACCATCATCTTCTTCATGAATACAAACGGCATTTTTGACAGTAATTGGATCACCATCTTTACTGATTAAATTAGCATCCAAATAATGAATTGAACCTTTACAATCACAACCAAGGGCTAAAGAATTGGCCAACAAACCAGCACCATATTCACCAATATCTAAAGCATGTTTTCTTTGATGAGGGAAATCTGGAGAACCATAAGGAACAATCATTTCACAAAGAGACATACGATGGAAAATAGGTCTTTCTTTACCATGATCATTAAAAGTAATATCGGATAAAACAAGACCTTCTCTATAATTGAAACCAATATGAATTTTATAATTATACCATTCAATGGTATTACCATTCATTTTAAAAGAAACTCCTTCTGGTTGAGAAATATCAATTGGTTTCATATCAGTTCTATAACCACCATATTTTTCTTGGATGGCTTTCTTATGATAATTGGCGTGAGGAAGTTTGGAAAGTGGTCTTCTAATTGGTGGAATATCAATATAAATAACTTTTTTAAGTTTAAGATCAATAATTGGACAAAAATCTAAAGGATGGGAATATTGTGAATCATCTTCATTGGATCTATAATAGACAATACATTGAGATAATCTTCTGGATGAACCCCAACGAGCATCGTAACCCATAGCCCAACTATCACAATAAACCTTATTCATATCAGAAGCTGGAATACCGGAGATTTCACATTGTTTGATAACATTTGGATCACTTCTCATGATGGATTCAGCAACACCAACATCACCAGCAGTTAACATTGGTTGAACATTTGGATTTTCAGTTATGTTAATGATTTTTTTTTCACCAATGTTAATTAACCCTTCATGAACCCCATTATAATCTTTGACTAATAAGACAAAATAACCAACTCTTGGGATTTTTTTACCTGATTCTTTCCAAGAAAGATATTCCGATTTAGAAGGTTCTCTTAAAGTGATAGTATTGAAATTAACCAAGGTGTTCTTTTTAGCATAATGACCTTTGACAATAGCAGCACATAATTGAAGTTCAGAAGCAGATAAAGGATCAAGAGGATTAGCGGGGTCAGCGATGGCCTCGGAGGTAAGATGACTGGCGATTTGACTGGCGCGGTTCATTACGAAAATTAAAATTAAACTAACTGAAGATGAAGCCGTGGAATAAGGTAACTGCCAAATAGACTGTAGGGGTTTTTCTGGACTATTTATATTGATTCGAGAGCTTATCTATTTATCTTGAAAATTGCCAATTTGCGTGGGAAACCCACGCCCGGAATCGGGGCTCGTGATTTTAGCGGTTGCTGCCCAATTAAGATGAAAGCCTCGATCGAGGAAAGCGGTCGCGTGCCTCGTCTGCACCTGACTGCTTAACTCCGAATTTAATATTTTCAAAACTGTTGTCAGCGCTTAAATGAATGTAGAATTATTGTTATAAAGACATTTTGTTTTTGTGGCAGAAACTTCAATTATGTAGATTCCTGTTTGTTTGTTTTTTCTTGTCTCTCTCTCTCTCTCTCTTTCTTTCTTTCCTTTTAGTTCATTACATTTACTTGATATAAAAATATTGATTCGGAGTCAACTTTCATGTCAAACTGATAACAAGGCTAGCCAATCAGAAGAGCCATACAGAATCGTACCTTATTTTCCAGCATTATCGTTAAGCAACTTTACAATTTTTACGAATTAATAACCCAGTATGGTCCAGCTCACATTAAAACATTCTTTTATCTTCAACATTTTTATCTCTATTGTATTGGTCAATGCTGCTTCTTATCTCGTCCAATTAAAATCTCCTTCAACTTTTGAAACTTTATTAAAGAATGATGACACTGTCAAGGCCGTCCATCATCTTCGTCCTTTGGTGAAAAAATCTTTTTCATTTGGTGAATTTGAAGCTTTCTCTGGTTCTTTTGAGTCTGATGTTTTGGCCCGTCTTCGAAAAAATCCATTAGTTCAAGAAATTACTGCAGATATAATTGTCAAGACTTGTAACAATATCACGGACATACAAGGAGATGACTCATTTTTGACTCAAGAAGGTGCACCAAGACATTTGGCAAGATTGTCGTCTAGACTTCGATTAGATGATGAACAAGATAGTTATAAATATTTTTATCCCGAAAAATTTACTGGTAAAAATGTTAATGCTTATATTATTGACACTGGTATTGAATGTGAAAATTCTGAGTTTGAAGGAAGATGTACTCATGGTGAAGATTTTACTGGGGAAGGTTTAGGAGATATGAACGGTCATGGAACTCATGTATCAGGAATCATTGGCTCTAAAACCTACGGAGTTGCTAAAAATATCAATTTAGTTGAAGTTAAAGCATTGGATAACACCGGTACAGGCAGTCTTAGTTCTATTATTTCTGGAATTGAGTTTGCTGTCAATCATCATTCCAAACAAAAAGATAAGGGAAAAAGTGGGGTGATTAATTTGTCAATTGGAGCTTTTAGAAACAGTGTTTTGAACAAAGCAGTGGAAGTGGCTTTTAAATCTGGGTTGGTACTAGTTGCTGCTGCTGGAAATTCCAATATTGACGCCTGTGCAACCAGTCCTGCCAGTGCCAAATATGCAATAACAGTTGGCGCAATTGACGATCGGACTGATAATTTGGCGAGTTTCTCAAATTGGGGTAGATGTGTTAATATATTGGCTAGTGGTGTCAGAGTGGCCAGTATCAACACTCATGGTCCAAATCCTTTATTATTATCAGGAACTTCTATGGCATGTCCTTCAATAACTGGATTGGTTGGTTTGATGTTGGAAGCTGGAGTTCCTGTCAAAGATGTTAAATCAAGACTGAAAGAGGCCAGTACCTTGGGAGTTGTGCCTAGATTATCTTTAATGTTGAAACCTATTACTCCTAATAGAGTGGCATATATTCCCTATGATGAACTTGATTCTGATTCTTATAATTCTTTTAGAATTGACGGTGTAAATGGTTCGTCATTAGAGGTTGACTATTAATGAATTATGAAACGAACAATAAATATTTAAATATTTTTAGTATTTTAAATTCAAAATTTAAAAATCTAAAAGCGTTCAAAAAAAATTTGAGTATTGTAGCAAAGCCCGCATCAACCATGTTCCAACATGAAGCTGAATTGCACCACATTTCAACCAATGAAAAACAACCACTACTTTATTATTTTGCTCACTTCAAATCAAGGAAGAGTCCGTCTGATTGTGGAATTTACTAGAAAGGTAGCATTAAATGCCCACTAATTAAACACTTATGAGAAAGCACCCATTAGTTTCTCAAACACAGTTCGATGCTACTGCTCAATAATTCTTTTTGCTTAGCTTCATTTTGCTTCTAATTACATTCATTTTTTTTTTGGACGTTACTATATATAGTAAGATGATAAAAATAGATTTGTGAATTGTGATTACAAAACTTGACACCTTCAAACCTTTTAATTAAAATTTGATTTGAAGAAAGTTCTTCATAATAATTCATCCTAAGGGTTAATATGTGGAACAAGAGAATCAGCTACATCAGCTACAGTAACTCATATAATGACAGCAACGAAACATCGATGTCGACTAGAGTTCAGTCGGATCATTCCTTAATGTTACGACGAACATTTCGAATTTTTGGCAGTTATACAAACTAATCAACTAGTCTTGTATATGAATACGTTGAGAAAACTCTCAAAAATCGCTGATGTATATCAAATATTTACTAATAATTTGGTAGCTTTCGATAATAATTTTCTCTATGATCACTGATCAAAGGTACTGCCTCATCATTCAAAACTATTGAGGAAATTAAAGTAAAGATATGTTGGATTTCTTGTTGACATGACGATTAGCTCAAAGACGTTTCACAATATGAGTTATAAGGGGCAATACTGTTTCGAAGAACGTTTTTGAAACTACAATGATGATATTGTTCTCGAGTATCAAATTTTTAGGTACTATTTTATGTTTCTGTAAGATCTGTTCTTAATCCCATCAACTATTCCAATACTTCATAAAAAAAATTTTATTCTTCATTTTCCTTCACTGCCCACCTCTAGGAGTTTTTTTGAACACGCTGTTTGAATTATACTTCTCTAGCGCTCTCCTTTGTTTCTTCTTCTACGACTTTTAAAAGTTATTTGTACTCCAATTTTTTGGTTTCATTTTCTATCATCCTTCAACAGCCTTTAATGATCTGGTCTTCTTAGTCAACTCCAAAGATTTGTGATTGATTTGATAGGAATGGTACTTTTTGCGTTCAATTAGCTTCAATTCAACTTTTTCTTTTTCTTTGACTTCTTCAAATACACTTCCGAAAATGTGATCTTATGTTGTTGCAATGACTGAAGTTCCCAATGGCGTTTTAAAAGATGAACAATATTTGTTTATCGGGGTTAATTCTGGCTGAGAAAATTGTGATTTTTGTTCGCTATGAAGTAAGGAATCAAGGTTGTTGCAAAGTGTCGAATATGTAACAATCAACGTTCCCATTAATCCTGAAATTCGATTCTTCTCTATAAGGTCTTAAAAATTGCAAACTTGGCTTTCAAACTACTTGTTTAATATTGTACGGCAAATTGATTAGAGTCTTCGATGTTGTCGGTTTTGCTTTCAATCTTGTTCCTAATCTTTCTTATTTTTGGTGTTGGACGTTAGCTTCAACAAACAAGCAGTAGAATGATCAGGGGATCCAGCTGTACTAGACGGAAAAAGCTAGATAACAAAAAAAAGGGAAAGGAAAAAGAGGTAAGTAAGAAAGGGCTAGAAAGGGGAAGTAACTAGTCCAAGTTACTTTGATACTTGTCTGAATGAATTTATATTCTTCTAAAAAGTCCCCTTTATTCTCAGTTAAATTAATGATTAATGGTTTTGAAGTTTTACGAAACAAATTATCTATTTTTATAGTCTCAACAGAGTAACAATTCAAAGCCTTGATCATTAACTATATAAAATAAATATAAAAGGAACTACACACCTCACACCCATAATTACTTCACTAACTCCCCAAGTCTCTTGAAAAGAGAGTATCATCACAAATGTAGATTTTAGCATCCGAAAATGTGCTAATTTGGGCTTACATTATCAAGAAGAAAAATAAGTAGCTGTTAATTACAATAACTGCCACTTTACGTTGTAAATTGTATCAATAAATTAAATTAGATAAGTCATAATACTATTGCTAGCTACTACTAATAATTATTTGCTTCTTGTTTAGCATTTTTCAAAAAGTCTTTTAAAACCAACTCCGTGCTTAAAAAGGTGCCGCAAATGTACGCATAAACTTTGTGACAAAAAATGTTCATAACTCAACTCCCAAAATAGATACAATATAGCAGAGTAGCAGATCTTAGTTTAAAGGTTCCCAAAAATTCAAACAAGCAAACAAATTCCTTAAAATAAACATTTTATCTCAAAGTCACGTGTCAATATACCGATGAAATCATGGGCAGCAAAAATTGATTTTTTTTCAGAATTTCATCATCATCAATTGTGAAGTTATGAAATAGAAATTTCAAACTAGAAACTTCGATTAGTAATTAAATCCAATGAACTTATACAAATTTAATTCTAATCTATTTTGAATGTTTTGGAAATTTGTGTAAGCTGGGAGGAGTTTTAAGTGAAGTATTTTTGCTAATGAGTTTTAGTTATTTTATGATTACATTACAATTTTCACACCCTTTTTAATCCATCATTATACTTGGTATAATATTTACTGGGGTCGTTAAGTGAGCACCATTTGTAACATTTGCTTTTGAAATTGTTGTTGATTTGAGCATGTGCCTTTACTTTGTATCTACAAATTTTAAATTGGAATTCTCTGGAAAAGCGCTACAAAAAAACTGTAAAGAAGCAAAAATCAGCTTTTCTTTGAAGCAGAACACAACTACAAAATTAACTCTGGGTTCATAGAAAATGGGCTCCGTTTTTCTTACACATTTACCTACTGCTTGGTATGTACTCTTCTCTTTTTTCTAATTTCTGATGACTTCTTTTAAAACTAACAGCTTTTACAGATTTATAGAAGTCATCTTTGACTTTACAATTAACTTACTAACCAATATTTAGGCATGTTGACCAGGCCATTCTATCTGAAGATGAACGACTTGTGATCATTCGATTTGGTCGTGATAATGACAAAGATTGTCGATTAATGGATGAATTACTTTACAAAGTTGCGGACAAGATTCGAAACTTTGCGGCTATCTATGTTTGTGACATTGACGAAGTTCCGGGATTCAACCAAATGTATGAGCTATATGACCCCATGACAATAATGTTCTTCTATCGAAATAAACATATGATGTGTGATTTTGGAACAGGGGATAATAATAAGTTGAATTTTGTCTTGGGAGATGAGCAAGAGTTGATTGATATCGTGGAGGTTATCTACAGGGGGGCCAGAAAGGGGAAAGGATTGGTAGTGGCTCCCAAGGATTATTCAAGTAAACACAATAGGTTTGGATAGATTTAATAGAAGATTTTTAAGGAAAATTGTGAACTGTAAGTTTTGAATGTTGAACACTCATAAATAAACAATTCTGAAAGAAGGAGTCACAAACTAAAAGTCAATTCTAATTGATATGCTCTACTAATAATAAGGAAACTTAACTTCAATATATTGATAATAGATATTCTTATTATTTTCAGTTGTTTTGTTCCGGATGGTCTCATCACCGTTGATAACTAGGAAAATGCGGGGCGGACCAGTAACATTTGAAGTTTTTTTCAGTCACCAAAAAATTCGAACAAAAATCCTGAAATTAATTTACAAAACCCAACGTCAAATTAAATTTGGATTTAATTTTAACAAATTTCAAAATATCTTTGCTTAATTTGTGTTCATCTCACGCCATTAGCGGAAACATCATTTCTTCTAAGCGTCTTTTAACCACATCATCTATTATTTATCGATATCAACCCTTGAAAATTAAAAATTCAAATTCTCCAGTTATTATGTCGAATAAATCAACTGTTCCATTTAATAGAGAACAATTAGAATCTGTTCTTAAAAGAAGATTTTTTTTCGCTCCTGCTTTTGAAATCTATGGTGGGGTTAGTGGTCTTTACGATTACGGTCCATCTGGATGTGCTTTACAAGCCAATATTGTTGATGTATGGAGAAAACATTTTATCTTAGAAGAAGATATGTTAGAAGTTGACACCACCATGTTAACCCCTTATGAAGTTTTGAAAACTTCTGGTCATGTTGATAAATTTTCTGATTTTATGTGTACTGATCCAAAAACTGGTGAAATTTTCAGAGCTGATCATTTAATTGAAGAGGTTCTTGAATCAAGATTGAAAGGGGATAAAGAAGCAAGAGGCTTATTGAAAGATGCTAATGCTGAAGCTGCTAAAGAAGCTCAAGAACAAAAGAAAAAAAAGAAAGTCAAAGAAATTAAAGTCGTGAAATTAGATGATAAAGTTGCCGAAGAGTATGAAACTGTTTTGGCAAAAATTGATGGTTACAATGGAGAAGAAATGGGAGAACTTATGGTCAAGTATAAGATCGGTAATCCAGTCACCGGAGAACCATTAAACCCACCAAAGGCTTTCAATTTAATGTTTGAAACTGCTATTGGACCATCTGGAGCAATTAAAGGTTATCTTAGACCAGAAACTGCGCAAGGACAATTCTTGAATTTCAACAAATTATATGAATTCAATAATAACCGTATGCCATTTGCGTCTGCTTCAATTGGAAAATCTTTCAGAAATGAAATCTCTCCAAGATCTGGTTTATTAAGAGTTCGTGAATTTTTAATGGCAGAAATTGAACATTTTGTTGATCCAGAAAATAAAAAACACAGTAAATTTGATGATGTCAAACATCTCAAATTAAGTTTTTTACCTAGAGAAATTCAACAAGAAGGTTCAACTACTCCAGTTGTTGATACTATTGAAAATGCGGTTGCCAAAAAAATCATTGATAATCAAACTTTAGGTTATTTTATTGGTAGAATTTTCCAATTTTTGATTAAAGTTGGGGTTGATCCAACTAAATTGAGATTTAGACAGCATATGGCCAATGAAATGGCTCATTATGCTCAAGATTGTTGGGACGCTGAATTACAAACCTCTTATGGATGGATTGAGTGTGTTGGATGTGCTGATAGATCAGCTTATGATTTAACTGTTCATTCCAAAAAAACTAATGAAAAATTAGTGGTTAGACAAAAATTGGACGAACCAGTTGAAATTACCAAGTTTGAAGCAGAAATTTTCAAAAAGAAATTTGGTCCAAGATTTAGAAAAAATGCTGGACTTATTGAAAAATATTTGATTCAGTTAGGTGAAAGTGATTTAGAAAAATTTGCTACTGAAATGAAATCAAATGGTGCTATCAAATTTAAAGTTGATGGAATTGATGAAGAAATCGAATTAGATGAAAGTTTTGTTAAAATTTCTCAAGTGACTAGAAAAGAACATGTTAGAGAATATATCCCATCCGTTATTGAGCCATCATTTGGTTTGGGACGTATTTTATATTCCATTTTTGAACATTCTTTTTATATTCGTGAAGATGATCATGCTAAATCTGTCTTATCATTTGCTCCTTTAGTGGCCCCAACTAAAGTGCTTTTAGTTCCCCTTTCTGGTAAAGATGTCTTTGCTCCACTTTTAAATGATATTTCCAAATTATTAAGAAAAAGTCAAATTCCATTCAAAGTTGATGACTCTTCTACTTCAATTGGTAAAAGATATGCCAGAAATGATGAATTAGGTACTCCATTTGGTATCACCATTGATTTTGATTCTTTGAAAGATGGATCTATCACTTTAAGAGAAAGAGATTCAACAAAGCAAGTTAGGGGTTCTGTTGATGAAATTATCGCCGCTATCAAAGAAGTTTGTTATAATGGAGCTACTTGGGCTGATAGTACTAAGAGTTTGAAAGAATTCGAAGGTCAAGAAGAATAATACTGCAATCTTTAATATTTGTTTAACTAATACATAATGTATTTATTTCATTTCATTTGTTGTAAAAAAACGTTCTTAAGATTATCAATATTGCAATTTATATCTTTTCTAAGTTTCTCATGTCAAATTTTTCCTGCATACACGACCATCAAACCTTTAAAACCCGAAAGAAATCGTCGAACTCTTTGATATACAGGTAAAGTCGAATGAGAATTGCAATCATTGTTATAAAATCAAAGCTTTAGCAACATTTGTCGTAATTACTATTTTACTTGAAATATTACAAAAAAAAATTCTTTTCGCACCCATAAAAAATCTGAAAAACAAACCCAGATCATCCCACAATCCCACCGTTCTTCAAACGACCAACCCCCAATGCTTGCTCTCGACTACCAGGACAAGATCATAGTGACGGCTCTCTGTGGGGTCATTGTCCTTGTGTTTGCGTATACCAAATACCTCGAGACTCAACAAGACATCACCGATGTGGCGTTGAATAACCAAACTTCAATAACTGGGACCAGAAAACCCAAAGAAACCGCTTATTATCGTCATAATCTCGTCCCTCATGGGTTTCCTTTACTTCATGGACTTGCTATCAAACATGGTTATAAATTAAGAGATGGCAATGTTAGAGATATTTGGTCATTAGCCATGAAACATCAAGAAACGAAAGAGATCAAATTTTATAATGGAATTGGAAATTTGAAATTCCTGGCCACCTACCATGAATTGAATGGGATCTTTAAAATGACTTATAAAAAATTAGTTAGTGAATTTACTAATGATGGAGGAGATGGAAGTATTAACTTAAAAATTGGAACCGTTTTACCAAGTTATTCATGGTATGGTTTTGTTATCGCCATGACTTGTTTTATCAACAATTTAACTCTTCATACTTTCCACTCCCATATTTTAAAATATAACACTGGTGATTTAGATGTTTTGATTGTTACTAAGAAAGATCTTAGAATTGCTGTTCACTATTATAGAACGGTCAAATTGATCATTGTCATTACTAGTGACAAAGATTTGGATGATGAATATTCGATGGAAGATTATCAAATAGCAGTAATGCCAACAAAATTAATAAACTGGGATGATTTTTTTTTCGATTATAATCAGAAAAATGATTACTTAATAAACAAGTTTAAAGATGATGAATACCAATATAAATATGACCCAAAATATGATGATTTTATTCCATTAAAAGAAACTTTTAATTTCAATACAATCACTTACACCAATCAAAATTTAGTTAGTTCGGTAGCTCATGAATTAAAACAATTGCCAATGGGTCATGAATGGAATAAGAAAGATGAAATTTTGATTTTCAACAATGATTCTAATATTGTCATTTGGAATAAAGTATTATCAGGGTTATTGATTGGTTGTAATGTTCATATCATTGAACCTTTGAAACTTCATGAGATCAAGTCAGTTGAGTTAGAAGATTTAGAACGTCAGACTCAGAGAGAAAATCAGATCATTGAAAAGAGATTTTTCAAAACTTTAGCAAAACTTAATGAAGAACAATTTTTCAAAAACTCAAAAGTTATTGCTATTATTCCAGAACCTTATTTAAAAATTCTTAGTAATTTAGAACTGGAAAATTTTCATTCAAATTCAATGATTAGAAAACTATTAATTGGTAGGAGTCAAATGTTATTATCACAATATAATTTCAATAGATTAGCTCCTCATCCAAGTGGAGTATTTGATAAGTTTAGATTGATTTACTCTTATACTTTCAAAAATGTGAAATCTGAAAGTGTTACCTCATGGGAATATTCAATGTTAAGAACCATTACAGGATCCAGAATTATTTATGAAAGATATTTACCAGGAAGCATTGGACCATTATTTGTAACTCAATTATATGATTATCGTACAGTTGATGAAGATAATGAAGAAATCAAAAAAGATCTTCAAGTTCTAAGAGGAGTTCCTTCTCAAGCGATTGAAACAAAACTTGTGGATTATGAATTGCTAGATGAAAAATATATAGCAGATGAGAATCAAGGAGAACTTTGTATTAGAGGTTTTATCATTGGAAAATCTGTCGACCCTGAAATTGTAGAACAAAAAATCAAAGAAATTGAAAAAGTTGGTGGTGAAGGTTGGATGCCCACTGGATTAATTGGGAAGTTTGGCGACGATGGCTGTTTTTATGAAAAAGTTTATAGCTTATTTTAGTTTTATAGTAATTACAATTTTTATTAACAAAAAAGAAAAGAAGAAATTTTGTACTTTTGAATTTAATTGATTATACATTTATAAATTAACTTTGCAATACGCCTTATGAAGTGGTGATTGAAAAAGATAAAAGAAGATTAACTTTAAAAATCTTCAAATTGATCAGCGACTTGTCTCCAATATTTGTAGAATCCAGAAAAGAACTTGACCCCTAAACCAACATCTTTGGAACCAACAGCAGCTCTAATGCTATGCATTGACCATTGAGCAATACCCAAATCAATGACTCTAGCCCCGGTTTTAGAAGATATGTAAGGACCAATGGTACCCCCAGAACGGGAATCATTTCTGATATGGAATTTTTGTAAAGTGTCTCCGTTTAAGATAGCAACTTGTTCAATGAGAGCTCTACCAGTGACATCAGTAGCCATGGCTCTTTCATCAAAGGCAATGGTCATCCCAGTGTTCAATAATGGTTTATGGTTGTCAGAATAAACATCATTAAAATTTGGATTGAAAGCATGATTAACGTCTGCTGAAAGAATAATGGTATTAGCATAGGCAATCTTGTAAAGACTTTCTAATGAATAGCCTTCTTTATCAGTGATGTAACAATCAATGGCTCTCTCAATGACTGATTCAGATAATCCACCTTGAGCACCTTGCTTACTTAAAGAGCCAATTTCTTCATTATCATAAAGAGTCACTAAAGAGAAAGATTTGGAAGGAATCTCAAAATTGTTTTTTTCAATAGATTCTAATAATCCATAAATGGCGGCAAATGAACAAATTCTATCATCAACTCTTGGAGCAAAAAGGAAATCTTTTTTGAGACCCCCAATGGTTCCTTTTTGGCCATCATAAATGTCTAAATCCAATTGAACAAGATCAGCGACTTCACATTTGGCCAATTCAGCAATGAAACGAAGTAAAGTGATAGAATGAGCTGCCACAAGAGGAGATTTTTTTTCAGCTTCACTTAAAATTTCTTCAGTAGCATCGGCAGCAGCTCCATCAAATGCAACAACAGGAACAGCTCTGTTTTCTTTATTCAAGAAGTCACTGAATTTTAAACCGAAATGAGGAGCTAAACTTGGAATTCTAGCGATTGGATGTGGAGATTTAATGAGTTTAGTAACGATATTGTTAGTTTTGTAATCACGAACTAAAACTTTACCTCCAATATACAAATCTCTATCCCACCAAAGTTCAGAAAGGGCACCAGCATATGGAGAAACACCTAATAATTCATAACCTTCAACTTTACTTCTATGAGAATCTGGTTTTAACTTAGCAGTAAGGACATCAATATGACTACCAACTAAGCCAACCCCGTACTCTGGTTTCCAATTATCACCAATGATAAAACAGCTTAAAGAAGTATTGTTTCTGGTGGTGTAATAAAGTCCAGAAGTAATTGAACCCCAAGGTTTCTTTTCATCGAGGAATTTGAATCCATGATTTTCTAAAAGGGTGGAAAAATATTTGACCACATGATAAATAGTTGGATTTTCGTAAGTGAAATCAATGTATTCTTGAGAAAAAAATTCGTGGTATTCTTGAGAGTCAGTTTTTAAATTTCTTTTAGGAATTCTGAAAGCATTATGTTCTTCATCATTGGAATCCGGGGTTGAAACAGATACTAAATCGCTGTTATCGAAATTAGTAGGAAATTCTCTACCGTCCGATTCCAATTTGAAGTTGGTGATGATTTGACGAAGAAGTTCAATGGTTTGGTCGTTTTGAGAAGACATTTTATTGAAGTTTGATAGTTTTCCACACTAGTTTTAAACTGTGGGAAATGCTGGCCTTTAAATACTAAATAAATAAGATACGGCAATTCTCAGGGCCCAAAACGGGTAGAAAAACCAACCTCCAAAAAACACATCACCAAATTGTGAAAACCAGCCTTTTTTTTTGTACTGCTGATTCAGCTCGCCATCATGATTTTCAATAACTTGTATGCTTCGCTTTCGTCGCCCAACCTTGTTCAAACACTCTCTACACAGCCCAACTCCCCGTCTCCTCAGCGCAAGGATCCCAAAGAACCCTCCAAAGACCACAATGATTCCAAACATCTTTACGAGTATGAGGATGTCCTTAGAGAGAAAAACAACATCAACTACTCCATATCAGACATCCTCGCACGGGCTTCTGACGTTATGGTCTCCAATAAGATCACTCCCAAGACCGAGTATAACGGGTTTGCCATTCATTTGCTCTCAATCTGTTTCTTATTGATCTGGCTTACTTGGTCTTTCTTTCCCAAGACGTTATTTCATTTTTTGGGCATTTACTACTATCCTGATCGTTGGTGGCAATTGGCAATCCCCAGTTTTGTGCTTATCGCCATGTGTTACATTTATATTGGGTTGGCTCTTTATAACATTGAAATCAAGAGTTTACCCTTAGAAGATATTCGGAACATTGTGGATGAGCATGCAGTGGTTAGTAGCTCATTTGAGTATTATAAACAGAAATTGAATGTTGCTGGGGATGAAGAATTGATTGATTTGGATGAAGAAAAGTTTTTGTGGACTAGTACTAATGGAGTTTGGGATTTACCCATCACAACGGTGTCAAAAGTTTTGTATTCAGATTATGATAATTACAATTAATGATGTCACGAATTAATGATTTGTTTAATAAAAGTTTTTGTTATATTTTTACTTCACAGTTGTAAGAGCTAATAATTTTGTTTTCATATCAATTACACTTATGTGTAAAGAAAGGATGCTTGCAAGCATCCTTCCCCTATTATAATATTTTCAAAGAAATATATTGACTCAAAAAAAATAAAAGAAACCAGCAATACTAAAAAAAAAGGAAGGTTTGGTAATCATTAATCATAATAGTAGAGGCATATCATATAAATTATTTATAAGGAAAGAAAAATAAGACAGAGAAAGAAGATCAATTGAATAATAGCATAATATTTATCATTGTACGATTTTGTTGTTTGTTAAATTTTTCAACATTTTATTCTAGTTTAATTGTATTTTAAATATGATCATTAAGATCACTTAACTTTGGTTTAGCACTTGTTTGATTATTTTCAATAAATCCATTAACTCTAACATCAGATATTTGCAAACTTGAAGTTGAAGGTGAAACTGTTTCTCCTCCAGCACTGATTTCTCCGCCAGTTATATCCTTGATTGAAGGTGACTTATTGTTGGCAATTTTATTAAAATTTGGTGAGAAGTTAATTCTATTTGAAGATGTTGAACTGTTTCTCTTACTAAAATTGAAAAAATCTTGCTCATCATCACTTGATTCATCATCTTCTTCTTCTTCAAAATTGACTTTATCATTTATGTTGATACTACTATTTTCGACGAAAGAAAAAGGCTGCCTTGGAGGTGGAATCATTGATGAAGATCTTGTTGAACCAAAATTAATACCTTCATCCTCATCACTTGATCCATCTTCATCCACAAGAGAGAATTTCGGTTTTGAATCATCCATGCTTGCAAGAGAGTTACTCTTACTTAATAAAGTTAAGTTTCGTTGTGAATCTGAAGTATTAAATATCCCACTTGATAAGTTACTAGCTGATGAAGGTTTTTTGGTTAGTGTTGCAGCGCTACCGCTTGAAGTTGGACGTTCAGTTAGTTCAGACACTGAACCATTATTAAGACTGTTGGAATTATTATTACTATTAAGATGTTGATGATAATTTTTTAATCCATGAATATTATTGCCTCCAAAACTTAAACCAGAGTAGCTATTAGTATCCTCACTACTTAGACTAAGAGCCTCATCACCAGTTAAAACAAATCCTTCTCCATTATTGGAAGATGTTGATGGTTCACCGGCTTCCAACGCAAGATCTTGTGGGACATCTTCCATGATTTCAGAATTATCATGACTTAAAAGTAAATCTTCTGGAACATACACCGAATTATAATCATAATAAAATTCATAACCACGATTTGTATTGGTATTATGGGAGATAGCATTTTTGTTATTTTTCATTAATCCGTAATTAGAGCCAGCTGGAAAAGTGTTGTTCAAGCTTGAATTGGAGTTGTTTGATGTAAAACTTGGTTGAATATTTTCCGGATCATTAACCCATGAGTAGTTTTCTTCATCTTCTGACTCAAATTCGGATTCTTCAGATGATTCTTCATCTCTGAATCTTATTTTCGTTGCTGGTAGATATTCAATTATTTTAGGTAAAGTGGTTTTATTATTAGCAATTGATAAATGTGAGGAAGTTAAACTTGTTGATTCAGAGGATCTTCTATGGACATCAGAAGGAACACTAAGAACTAATCCGTTATCACTATCACTATCAGAATCCAAAGCAATATCTGAACCATCATCATTGTCTGCAGCAATGTTTTGACGTTCAGTTTCAGAATCTGAATAATAATCAACGATTCGACATTGATCAACCCTATCATTGAAGTGTATTTGTCGAGATCTTTTTGCATCTGTTTCTGATTTTGTAGCAGGATTTACTAGAAAACTTGATTTTAAAAGTGGTCTTTCCTCGGTTGCTAATCTATCAATACTATCCTCTAGATTATTCGAATCATTATCAAGTTCCATTGGAGTAATATCTTTAATGCGTGCATCATGTGCACCGTATGAAGGGGATAACGAGTTAGAAACGGGAGTATGTTCACCAGAAGCAGCTTCTAATATTGGAGAATTAACAGAAGATTTTTTACCAGAATGATATCTGTTTTTCTCATTGAGAATATTCATTTTAAACAAATCAGCGTTTGCATTGATTTTCTCACTAATTTTCCGCACTTTTAGAATTGGTTTTACCGTTATCATGGCATTGCTTTTTTCAGAAGCATTAATAATATCGTTATTTGAGCTATCAATAATATCCACATCAAAATCATCCGTTGAAAGACCTAGTAATGATGGATTCGGATTACTACCCTTGAAATTATTATTAGATTGGTTAATAGCTTCCAATTTAATACCTTTTCTATCTTTATGTTCTTGTAAATGATTCCGTACATCACTTTCAGTTTCTGGAGTACATTTGGGACCATATAGCCAGCTAACATCAGTATCTTTCTTCCAATTGATACTTTCTGGGGTAACAGTTTTTAAGGCATATTTCGCTCTAGCCCAAGTACGCCAACTGGCATTTTCTAGTCTTGAGTTTTCTATTTTAGCAGCGTGATCTAAAGTTTTTTTTCTATCAACGACATATCGCCATGATTTAAGAATTTCTCTATCGGTCCAATCATAACTAAAATAATCAACACGATTTTTGGGTTCGAACGTAACGTCATTATCATCATGTGGTTGAAGAATTTCTGCTTGGCCAGTATTCTCAGAGCCACTAGTTACTCCCGAAGCTGATTCTTCTTCCAGTGGTTTACCAACATTTTCTGAAAGTATATTGTTATCCGCTACTTTTGAGGGAACGGAGATCATCATTACATCTTCTTCATCACTTTCTTCATCGCTGCTTTCATTCTGAAATAGGCTGCTAATGTTGCTATGATGATTGATACTATTATTATTGAAGCTTCCCAAGTTTGAGCTCAATTGATGTTGAATTGGAACGTTTAATTCATTAAGGTTACTCTTCGAGCTATATTTAGGTTTCATATTGAGCGGATCTGAAGCAAAATAATTGGTATGGCTGAAATCTTCTTCAATAAGCTTTTTGGTGGGAGCAATAAAATTATCTAATAAGCCAACAGACCTTGTACGTTTTAGACTGTAAGTTGTATTCTCAAAATCATCCAAATCATCGGTACTAATAGCATTTGATTTTGTATGGTCTAGCCCAAAAAAATTAATAGAATCTGGATTATTTTCATTTGTCTGCTTTTTCCTATTCATGTCTGCTAGTGAAGATGAAGATATTGAAGGTCTGTTGGAATTTTGGTTTCCATAAGACATGATTGACTAAAATCTACCCCACAGAAAATTAAAAAAAAAAAAAGAAAAAATAACAAGAGCCGGTCAACAAAAAAGTAATAAAATATTCTCAAAGACGTAGCTTTGGAACTATGGATATAAACAAGGACTCGTGCGAATCAAATAGTATCGCCTAAGGTGGCGAAAATCCTGAGATAAAAGAGAATCGATTCCCAGATCTGGAAGAGGAAAATTCTGGGGATAAAAAAAAGGTCAGTCTTTGGTCGGAGAGATACAAAAACAGGGGGTATCCAACAATGAAGAGATCAAGAGTTCGGGAATTGTAAAGATCAAGTATAGTATCTAACGTTTGAGTGCCAGCAACAGAGGCAAATGACAGGAAAAGGGAAAGTATTATGGAAGACGGAAGGGTATGGGAATATTGTAATTGGGCGTTTATAATTTGTTTTTTTAAAATCAAAACGGTGCGTCTGGGGTAACTAACCACTGAGTGGAGGGCTGGCCGGTACCGGTGAGTCACGAGTTTGCCGCATGAGTGCGGATTATGGCTCGTGGGCTTTGCAGCGGTTAGTTATAACATGGGCGCCACAAACACAACTTTTTTTAGACGCCAAAACCGCTACAAAACTTACACCTCCTCCTGGACATTTACATAAGCCGTTAGTATACTTTATTTTTTCCTCAAGAATAGTCTTTTCCAGTATGAATGAGGATGTTTCTGACAATGAAGATGGGTTCTCCTTTTCCGATAATGATTCGACTCCACAAGAATGTAATTTACCAACAAAAGAAGTTACCAGAAATGAAAACCAAGAGGAAAATTATAATAAAGAAGGGGAAGAAGTGGAAAGTACTATCTCTTGTCAAGACTCGTCTATTAGTTCCAACAAAGCTGAAAGTCTTATTACTATCAATGGAAGAAGAATCACCGTCAAACGCCAAAGAGGAAGTCTTTCGAGAGTTTCTCTAAAGGATTCTGTTCCTACTTCTGGGTCTGAAATACAGTTCATGTCTGCTAGAGCTTACATCAGCCCTTTCAATCAAAACTTAGAAACCCCCAACACTGACTTCTTTGGAACTTACCTTGATTCATTAGCTGTTACAAATGATGTTTCACCTTCTTTAAAACAAGATCCACAGCCCCCAACTATTTTAGCCAAAAAAGCTAGCTTGCGAAGCTTAGAATCTTCTAGAAGTGAAGCGTTTTCCAATATCTTATGCGCTAATATTAATGGTAAACATTCTTTGGATATCATTTCTCCAACATTCGATGATCCCAACGGAGCAAAAAATGAGGAGCTAATTTCTCAACTTCTTGAGCCACTCACCTTAAGTGAGTTGATAGAACTCCCAAACATAAATGATGATTTAATAAGACCTGTTTCTAATAATTCAAAAGAAGATATTGGTGCTCCACCCCCAAGTGCTTTCACGTTAAAATCGGGTGATATTGCAACTCATTGGGGTAAGTTTATTGATAGGCATTTAAACGTTACAGATGATCATTTATTTCTCGTCGAAAATCCTGAAAAAACCAGCATATATGAAGCAGAACAAGATGAAAACTCTTTGTTGAATGGTAAACCAACAGATAATTCAGCTGAGGTTGAGATTAGCGGAAAGTTTCAAAATTCCAGGTTGTTGCTTTCTTTAGAATCAAAAAAAAAATTGGAAATGCTCAATGATGATGACAACTTAAGTTTTGATGGTTTGGATTTTGCAATTTGTGCGAAATGTGGTCGCCAGAAAGCTTACTATTATTGTGAAAAATGTAGTAAGAAACATTATTATCATCACCATCATTACCATGGAGAGAAAAATCATTTAAAAACGAGAGATCATAGAGAAAGCAAACTAAGAAGACTTAGAGATAGAACCGAAAGAAAACATAAAATCAAGAGACGTGAAAGGGGAGCAAAGAAGAAAAAAAATAAGAAAAGAAGAAGAGAAAAAATAGCATCAGCAGTGAAAATACTCACCAGCACATCTGCTATTGAAGACAAAGAGCCAGAAATTGAGAAAAATGATAACAATGAAAAGATGAAAGCTGAAAAGTTATCAATGAAAGAAAAAATTGTTGAAATAAATGCTGAAAAATTGAAATTAGCAATAGATGGTAATGTTGAATTAGAAAGTAGAATTGAAGTTGATCACCCAACTTCATTAAAGCCAAAAAACAAGTCTGAGATTAGTAAAAAAGTTAGTTTTGAGGATTGTGTTAGAGATCCTTGTAGTGAAGAAAATGTCTCAGATAAAGAAGAAAATGAATCATTAACTAATTCTATCGTTAATTCTTCAAAGTATCTAGATACTGATAAGTTCTTTGATGCCCTTGAAAGTTCAAAGAAAGCATTAACAGGGACTTTATCGGCTAGTTATAAATCAATGAGTGCATTTTTAGCCGGCAATACTGAAATTGATAGTCCCTCAAAAGAAAAAAAAATTGATCCAGAAATTGATAATAATAATAAAGGAGAAATTCAAAAGAATGAGTCACCAGAAACAGCTTACGAGTCAAAGTTTATTCAGCAATCAATCAAGCCTTTCCCATTTGTTAAAGAAGCATCAGTCGTTCAAGAGAATAATTTAATTTCTAGACCTCCACTAATTGAAACAACAATTTCAAATAATATTGAAAGCAAAATTTCTTCTGAAAAAAAATCTTGGAAAGACAAGTTTATAGGAAGAGCAAAGTTACAAAGAAAGAAAATAGTTAGGTAACTTTCGTTGTAATCTTTTATTTTTATTTGAAGATTCTATGTACAAACAATATTTAAGTAGATTTTTGATCATCTACAACTGTAAATCCTTTATCACATATTTTCTGATTAAATTTTTGCGAATATTATCTTTTAAACCTTGTGGATCACGACCTAATTTTTTAAAAGTTGACTTAATTAAACTTTCATCAGATAAAATTTCATCAATTTTTGCAGAAATCAATTCTGCTTTTGATTCTTCTTTTGTGATTTGATTCTGAATTTTATCAAGTTTTAATTTCAAATTTGAAGTTTCTGTAACCAATGGAGTCTTTGGTGGCCAACTATTGACTCCATATTTGATTTTTAAATCATTTGCTTTTTTTAAATCATCTTCATTGACCAAACTTTCTGGTGTGGAAGAGATTTTATCCAAGAATAAAAAATCACTAACTAAACCACTAGAATTATTTTTATGAGTTTCTCTTCTATTTAAAAAATCTTTGGTTTTTTGATTTTCTTCTTCAGCAACGATGAACTTTGCTTCTTTACTGTATTTGACGTGTTGTTGACCTTTATTTTTTAAGATTTCCGCCACTGCAAATGATTTATGACGACTAAGGGGTCTGGTAGCCTCAATTCTTACCATATCTCCTTCACGGCAAACATCTCCTTCATCATGAACCATATAATCTTTAGTTCGTAATAATTCTTTATTAATCACTTGATTGAAACGGGGTTGTTGAACCCGCACTTTGATGGTCTTCATCATTTTACCTTGAGAAACCACAATCCCCAAAAAATTTTGACGAGCCATTATTATTTGTATATTATTGAATTAGTTGATTATAATGTTTATTTGAAAATTTTTTGATTTTGTGGTGAACTTTTTCTAAAATTTAATGTTAGGGCACGTAACCAGCGTAGATATGTCATGTGACGTGACACGTGTAAGCACACAAATCATCTCTTTCAAAGATACTATAACAAATTCCAGTTCTGATTTATCTTATTTATGAAAAAGTAGCTGAAACGTATTTATACATTTTTACCGATATATTTAAGTAAGACAGGCTCCATATTTAAGCTTGATTTGATTTTAATTTACTAATGTCTCCTGGAATTTTTGATAACAAAATACCTTTTTTAGTATCTTACAATTATGATGTCTCTTGGTGCCAATAACTTTTCTCATCAATCTTTAATATTACTGAAATATACATCAAAGTGAGTAAAGTATTAATGACTATTAAACATAACAAATGAATGTTACGTTATAATTAACTTTGTAAGTGGTAGGTTTCCTCAAACTCGTTAACTCTCAAAGTTTAGTAACAGAATGAGAGCCATTCACAGTTCCGCTCCGCGCAGATCAAGTTAATGGTTTAATTCCTTATCAAACTTCGAATCTAAAAGGTAGATCGTCAAACTAGTTCAATAGCTTTTACAGAACTTGCACAAAAAAAATATGTAAATGTTCCAAATCGGGATTCAAAAAGGGGTCATTAGTTGAGGTAAAAACGTTTGCAAATAATTAAATAATTGTGGATTCCAAAAGACTAAATAAATTTACAACCTTATGTTGAGAAAGAAGATCTGTTAATTAGCAGAATAAAGATCATAAAAATGTTCGTATAAATAATCCAAAGAAGACAAGAAAAAAATGAAAAAAGAGAACGTTTTATAGTATAATGGATCTCGAATAGTAATATTAAAAATGTAATAATATACCCACCCACCTAAATAAACAACTAACAACAGCAGCAGTAAAGAATAAGACAAGACAAAAAGCAAAGCAATCGAGAGAAGTAAACAATAATAAATTTATTCATCTAATAATTTAACGATTAAATTTTCAAAATCTTTTGGATTGGTAAAAGACCAAGCTCTTTCTACCACATTACCTTTCTTATCAATTAAGAATTTCTCAAAATTCCATAAGACTCTTCTTTGATTCCAAATTCCTTTTTTCTGAGTCTTTAAATAATCATAAATTGGACTACTTTCTTTACCATTAACTTTGATTTTTCTCATAACTGGGAAACTAACATTAAAATTTCTTGAGCAATATTCAACAATTTCAGTTTCCAGTTTTGGTTCTTGAAGGAATTGATTACTTGGGAAAGCAATTATTTCAAAACCTTTAGAATTATATCTTTCATATAAGTCTTCTAACTGTTCATATTGTTTTGTAAAATGACAAAATGAGGCAACATTAACTACCATAACTACTTTGTCAAACAACAAAGAGAAATTGAAAGGAACTCCATTATAATCTTCGGAAGTTAAATCATAGAAATCTAAATTAATTTTACTTCTTGTATCGTCAACTTTTTCCTTTTTTGAGCCAAACTTATGCGAAGATTTTTGATTAGATTTTTTTTTATCATAAACCACATTTGATTGAGTTGAGAATCTATTACTATCAATGGTAGTTGCGAGGCTAGAACTGGTCTGATAAGTCATATTACTAATTCTTCTATTATCATTAGTATTGACGGCAGTTGAAGAAGAACTGGTAGAATATCTTGAATTGAAAGACATATCTGTTTGATTGATGCTATTATCGTAATACAAATCTTTTTGAATATTGTTGCCGTTATTATTATTGGATGGTGAGTGTTGTTCATCAAATAAAGAGAGAAAAGAATTATAAGTGCTTTCTTCAAGAGTGGAATATCTATTATTGTAATAAGACGTTTGAGGGGTTATTGAATCTCTTGGGGTAACGGGCTTATTATATAATCGATATTCGGAATTATCAGTCTGAGGTTGATCAACGTTACTTCTATTGTTCAATTTATAAGGGACATTATTAGAATTGGTAACAGAAGAGCTGCCGTTGTAACGGAGCAAATCATCATTGAACATGTTTGAGTTGTCGAACTCACTTTCTTCAATGATGGCTAGCATATCTAATTGATGTTGTTGACAGTCTTTATTTTGTTGTTCTTGTTGATGGTGGATGAAAGTTGTATATTCATCCATAGTATTGAAGGTTGTAATGATGAGAAGTTTTTTTGAGTTGGAAAAGTTCAGGAAAAACGAGGACAAAAGTAGGATGAATATATGAAGAAGAAGAATAAGAACAAGAACAAGAAGGATGCCCCGAGAACTTAAATGGGGAACAGGAGATATTTATAAGATAGAGGAGATTTGGGGTTTGAAGATAATTCTAAAAAGAAGATCCAACGCTAAAAACGCACACTGCTGTGAGGTAATGCATGGTGAAATGTTCGTTTTTTTGAGGATTCAATTTTATAACTTCCATTTTTTTACAAAAATAATATCATCGCTATTCAATTTGAGACTTTTTTCAAAACTTTGAGGAGTAGATTTTTACATTGATTATTCAAAATGCATTTTTTTTTTTTATTGTTCAATGAAACCGAATTCCCGACAAGGTTGTTTTTGACACTATTCTTTTTTATTTGCGTTGGGGGTTTCCGTCCACAGATTATCGACCCAAGTCAAAATGAGGAAACTCTCCGAAGCAATGGCAGGGACACTAAAAGTCCACTAAATGGTCTTAATCCATTCATTGGTCATTTCGTCCATATGATCACTCAGTTACTTCAAAAAGCTCAATCTCCAACTTAAGTGAACATTCTCAAACAATTTATAAAACATTATGTAAAAATGTGTCAAATAATAATACCCAATCATTATCCCTATGAAGAGTTTAAATTTGAAACAAGAGATGATACAATTAATGGTAAATGAACTGTGGATACGTGATTTGTGAATTAAATTGAATATAAACCATTTGTTGGGCCTAATTGATTAAATTTTATTTTTTTTTGTACAAGTTTGTACACTAGTAAGGAACTAAAATTTTACTTATCAATAATCTCAAACTTAATTATCACTAATGTCAACAATCAAAATTTCATTTTAACAGCAGTTGCTTAATATATCAACGATGAGAAACGGAATTTTTCGCTTTACTAAACGTATTAAGTTTCTTAATTAATTGATTTTATCAGCTGAAAAAAAAAGTTGATCAGTCTCGAAAGAACGTTAACCTTGATTGCGTTAGTATTCTATTATCATTATTCCCAATGTCGATTTCGTTGAATCAGAAATTTCTCCGGAATGTACCGATATATATTGAGTGATCTCTAAATCTTAAAACCACTCTTAATTCCGTCAACTATTGATAATATTGTTACAATCGCAGTCAATTGTTGGTGATCATTTAGGTATCTATATTGGACCCTTGATGGCCTAAATTAGAGGTTTGAAGCCGCATTTACGTCTAAAAAAAAAAATTCGTTATCAGTGAAGTAATCAGTTAAGAAGTGTTTCTTTACTTTCATGTCTTAGAATAATGAATATCATAATAATATTCACAATTTGATATAACAATTTTCCTGACAATTCTCTCCATTCTATTACTACTTCCTATTATTTAAATTTCTGTTTAATTTAGAAATATATTTATGCATATTTCATAAATTCTCGACTATCGTTAGAAATATTAGCGATTCTTCTAGGATGTTATTTATTTATCCATTTTGACACACTTCTTTTTCAAATTCATAAACCGAGTCTTGATAGATAATCTTTAAAGAATTTCAATATCAACGTAGGAGGCAATATTGCCTCATGAGGATAAAAAGATGACATGAATTTAGCTTAATGGTCCTGCAGCAAATTACACATGTAAGATTAACTAAAGTTAAATAAAAAAAGTCTATAAACTCCAATAAAAAAGATTAAGTATAAATGAAAATAGGTAAATGAATAACTAAATGAAAAATTCAAAAGGTGATGGTCTTCTTTATTTTAACCAATCCAGGTAAAGCTTTGGTATAGATAATCCAATCTGGACTGTATTGCATTAATTCATCATAAGCTGGTAAAACTCTTTTTAAATCTCCTTCAATATTAACTTCTTTATCGTACTCTCCCCAATAACATTCAACATTAACACTAAGATCTGTAATTGAAGTATCAGTTTCTTCATTATCTTCATCATCATCAAACCATCTAGGAATCCACTCAATTCCAATGTGATAATTATTTTCTTCCCAATCTAATTTATTGAGTTGAACTTCATCAATCCCTTTATACCATTTATAATGTTCATTGCCTTTTTCATCTTTAGAATATCCACTAGGTAATTCACTATAATCATTAATGGTTTCATTATTATCTTTATCATGATAAATATTTAATAATTTAACTGGTGATTTACCATACTTAAAAGATGAAAATTTACTTGAATTGAATGTCATTACACAATGACGATTGTCCTTAACATTAATCAAAAATTCTGATTCTAATGGTTCATATAGCGATGGGTTCTTAAATTTATTATTAGTATTTTTTAAAATAGTAAAATTTAACATTTCATTGAAACTTTCAATTTTTTCACTTATCAAATTTGGATTTAAACTTTCATATGAACAAATTTCCATTCCATTACCAACACTTTCGCAATTAATTTCCTCTTTTGATTCTTTGACACTTGGTAAATCTTTCAAATAATTTCCAATATATGACTCAACTCCTCTAATATAAACTTTAGCAATTTTTGAATCATCATTCAAATTGACTTCTTGATAAAAACTTACTTTTAATGGATTATTGAATGAATATGGAAAAATCAGACTTGAGATCATAGTTCCACTAACAACAATAATAATCAAAATCATTCTAGCTAAATAATTAATTTTATGACAAAAGGCAAACATTGGAAAACTTAATAAAATTGCGATGATCTTTGTAAACTTAAAAACTTGTTCAACACCTCTAATACCTTCTTGAGAGTTCTGATAAGTTGCTTGTAAAAGTGAATGACCAATTGAATAAATAATGTACGTACTAACCGGAACAACAAGAAAAAATTGAATGGACCAATCATAATTTAAAGAATCAATAAACTTTTGTTTCCACTTTTTGGTAAAATCTTTGGCATGTTGAGGAATCTCCGATCTTGAAATTAATGGAGTAGTTTCATCTTCATTAGTTTCATTGTCATCATCATCATCATCATCTTCTTCACCACCTTCAATTTCTTCAACTTCTTCCCCATGTTCTCCATCAGTTTCTTCATTATCAACATCTTGTTGAACTGGATCAAAGACCACAAACACGGGCTTTTTTTGTGATTTTTTAAAACAAAGACCTAATAATCCAAACCAGGTAGCTAATGTGAAAACTAAATATAATAAAGTGCTAATCCATTCACCCGTATTAACACTCCCAGGAGCTTCTCTAATTGTAGAGATAACATTCCAAACCCAAAAAATCATACTACTTTGTAATAATGTCATTAATTTTTGATCATGAATTTTTAAAGCACTATTGAAAAAATTCATAATTAAATAATTAACCAATAAAATAACCGAAACTAAAACCAATAATAGAATATTATAATTTAACGACACAATCATAGGATTTTTGTATTGAATCCAATCACTTAACCAAAAACATCCTAAAATCGATAAGCCAAGACTGATTGGAAATCTGATTGATGCAGAAAGTTTAGAGTCTTGAATCCTCCAAGTACCCTTTCTGCCCACAATTAATAATAAAATTGAGGTAACCATGGGTAAAGTAACCAACAATACAATATTTAATTCATATAATGTATCAATCGATAAAATAATAAACCAGGTACCTAAAATGTCAAAGTAAACTGCTGCACTTTTATCTTCCACAAACTTTTTTTCATTAACCAAAGCTTCAGTCACTTCCAATGTGGTTTTTAACATGTGATAAAGTGAACCTTTGGTAGTAGTAGAAATAGAATCACGATAAGTATGATATAATGATCTTGGTTTATAAAATGCAATATCTAACCCTTTCAACCCATTTTGTAAATAAACTTTATAATCTGTTTCTGAACCCACAACTCTATTGCTAAAACCTTCTTGAAACAATGAAGAAGCAAAAGGTGAAGAGACCGATTTATAATATTTAGCAGTCCCATAATCAGTAGCTCTAAACAAAATGGCTCTACCTCCTGCCCCTGTTCCTTCAAGATTAATAAAATGTTCAACATTTTTTGACCACGGATGATTGAAAAAAGTTGTGGCTCCTAATAATCCAAATTCTTCATCATTATTGAAATTGAAAATCAAATCTCTTAAAGGTTGAATATTGTTAGAAGTAAAATAGTCTAAGACTCCTAACATTGACGCAATTCCCATTCCATCATCTGTAGTACCATAAGCAGTTCCTACACTATCAAAATGTGCAGATAACAAAACACTGGATAACTTTGAATTTTTCCCTTTAATTCTGACCAACACATTTTCTGATTCGTAATATCTTATAGTGGCATATGGGGAGTTATCATCAAAAACATTTCTTTGTTTGAACAATAATGGAGTACCTTTATCAGTTTCCACTTCTACTAATCCGGGTTGACGTTTAGCATAATAGATAGTTCTGTCCATAATATGTTGAAAAACATCATCATTAGCATGAGAAGTATAAGGGTGAGGTTTTTCAGAGATTTTTTGAAGATCGTACCAGCTATTGGTCAAGATTAATGGTTCGGGTTCAGGAACTTGTAAGGAAGAGTAATTTGCATAGAAATCTAAACCAATAACAACAATATAAACCAAGACTGCCAAAGCAGTCAATGAGGTTTTCCGGAATTTGAAGAGCTCGCTAAAGAAGCTGGAGATGCCGCTGAAGCTTGAAGTCATCGTTAGTTGAAATTTGAAAATTGTCTGGCGCAAAGGGAATTTCCAAAAAGATTTGAATTGAGTTTATACTTTGCTCTTCTCCAGAAATTGCTAAAGGGACGCACTGCACGTGACATTTTTATTGTGTTTTTTTTTTGATTAAAAATTTCACAGAATTTTTTTAAAAAAAGAGATTTCTAAGCTGATGAGCATTGAAAATCAAATCAAATGGCCAGTGTTATTCCCAAGAAAAGATTGAGTAACGGAATAGCAGTCACACAGAAAGTGTTTGTTCAATCACGGAACGGTGGGGCCACTAAGATTGTTAGAGAACATTATTTAAGAGACGATATTCCTTGTTATTCCAACGCTTGTATTAAATGTCCAGAAATTATCCAACCTGATGCTAACAATCAATTCCCACATTTCGTATTATCAGCTACCCCTGACTCTGCTGCCAAATATGGACGTCATTATTTGGTGGTGGATACCAATATTGTGCTTTTAGCTATTGATTTACTAGAACATAAGGATATTTTCACTGATGTTATAATTCCCCAAACTGTTTTAGAAGAAGTTAGAAATCGTTCGTTTCCCATTTATACCAGATTAAGAGCACTTTGTAAAAGTGATGAAAAAAGATTTGTGGTTTTCCATAACGAATTTAACGAAGAAACTTTTATTAGTAGAAATATCAATGAAACTATCAATGATCGTAATGATCGAGCAATTAGAAAAGTTTGTCAGTATTATCAATCACATTTAAATGAAAATAGGGCCAAAGATACCAAAAAAATCAACATTGTCTTTGTTTGCAATGATAAGAAAAATCGTGAATTTGCAACCAAAGAAAATATCATAGTTGATAGTTTAGAAGATTATGTCTGTAATTTACCAAATGGTAAGGATTTATTAGACCTAGTTCCCAATATGGAAAATGGTCCTTCATTCCATAAACATAATGAAACAAAATTCCCTGACTATTATTCCACTGCTAGATTAATGGGTGGGATCAAAAATGGAACATTATATCAAGGTTCTATTAATATTTCATCTTACAATTTTCTTGAAGGCACCATTAGCATTCCTTCTTTTGCTAAACCTTTAATCATAATGGGGCGAGAAAATCTCAATCGAGCTTTCAACGGGGATCAGGTGGTTATTGAATTATTACCAAAATCTAATTGGAAGAAACCATCTACTCAAATTATTGATGAAGAAACATTAGATTTCACGGATAATGCTGAAGCAGGAGATAATTCACAAACTATTGTTTCTGATAAAGAAAGGTTATTACTCATGAAAGAAGCCAAAGAAGCGATTGCAGACAAAAGTTTAGCTACAAGATTTCATCCAACTGCCAAAGTGGTTGGAATCATCAAAAGAACCTGGAGACCTTATGTTGGACAAATTGCTGAAAACTCAGTGGGCAATGATATCAAAACCTCTAATGCTCCTAGAAACTGTTTTGTCATGTTAATGGATAGATCATTACCAAAAATTAGAATTCGTACTAGAAAAGCTGCAGAATTATTAGGTAAAAGAATTGTTATTTCTGTCGATTCTTGGCCTAGTACTTCTAAATATCCAGAAGGTCATTTTGTTAGATCTTTAGGGGATGTGGAAAGTGTTCAAGCGGAAACTGAAGCATTGTTACTTGAACATAGTGTGGAATATAAACCATTTGGGAAAAAAGTTTTGGATTGTTTACCAAAAGAAGGTCATGATTGGAAAGTTCCTAGTGATCTCAATAATGGAGATGAACTTTTAAAGAAAAGAAAAGATTTTAGAGATAAATTAGTTTGTTCAATTGATCCTCCAGGTTGTGTGGATATTGATGATGCTTTACATGCTAAAAAATTGCCAGATGGAAATTGGGAAGTGGGAGTTCACATTGCAGATGTTACTCATTTTGTTAAACCAAATACTCCATTAGATGCAGAAGGGGCTTATAGAGGGACTTCAGTTTATCTTGTGGATAAACGTATTGATATGTTACCAGAACTATTAGGAACAGATTTATGTTCTTTGAAACCATATGTTGAAAGATTTGCATTTTCAGTTATTTGGACATTAGATGATGATGCCAATATTCTTGATGTTCATTTCGATAAATCGATTATCAAGTCCAGAGAAGCATTCTCCTATGAAAGAGCTCAAATTAGAATCGATGATGAATCTCAGCAAGATGAATTAACTCAAGGAATGAGAGCGCTTTTACAACTTTCTGTCAAATTGAAACAAAAAAGATTAGATGCCGGGGCCTTAAATCTTGCTAGTCCTGAAGTTAAAGTTCATATGGATAGTGAAACGGCTGATCCCGGAGAAGTGGAAATCAAAAAATTATTGGCAACTAACTCGTTAGTGGAAGAATTTATGTTATTAGCTAATATTTCTGTGGCTAAAAAAATTTATGATGCTTTCCCTCAAACTGCCATGCTTAGACGTCATGCTGCTCCCCCAGCTACTAACTTTGAAGTATTAAATGAAATGTTAAGGGTTAGAAAAAAAATGAATATAGCTTTAGATTCCTCCAAAGCTTTAGCTGATTCATTAGATCGTTGTAATGATCCAAACGATCCTTACTTTAATACTTTGCTAAGAATTATGGCAACTCGTTGTATGATGGCCGCTGAGTATTTCCCATCTGGTGATTACAGCTACGCCGAATTCCGTCATTATGGGTTAGCTACTGAAATTTATACTCATTTTACTTCTCCGATCCGTCGTTATTGTGATGTTGTGGCTCATAGACAATTAGCAGCCGCAATTGGGTATGAATATTTGGATTTCAGTCATCGTGATAAAGATAAAATGGAATTGATTTGTAAAAATATTAATAAAAGACATAGAAATGCTCAATTTGCTGGTAGAGCAAGTATTGAATATTATGTTGGTCAAGTTATGAAAAATAATGATGAGGGAATTAAACAAGAAGGTTATGTGATCAAAGTTTTTTCCAACGGGATTGTGGTTTTAGTACCAAAATTTGGAATTGAAGGTTTAATAAAGTTAGATATCTTAGGTGATGCTAATTCAGCAAAATTTGATGATCAAAACTTTTCATTAAGTTTTAAGAATCACTCTGGTGATTTACGAACCGTTACAGTATTTGAAAAAGTTGAAGTCGAAGTCAAGTCAATATTAGATAAAGCTACAAGTAAACGTAAAGCACAGTTAGTTCTTTCATGATTGTATTATAGTTATATATTTTAATGTTTAACAACCACTCCACTAATGTCGGCGTTTGATAGAATATATTCTTTGTAATCGTAAATTGTACCATCGAATCTTTTAACTGATCCCATTTCACTAACCCAAATTTCATTACAAACTGAATGGATAATACTGACATCATGTGAAACCATAAGCACCCCACCTTCAAAATTTCTTAAAGCTTCTCCTAAAGCGTCTAAACCAGAAGTATCAAGATGATTTGAAGGTTCATCTAACACCAAGATATGTGGTTCATCCAAACAAAGAGCCGCAAATGCCACTCTCGATTTTTGACCACCTGAAAGTAATTCCATCTTCTGAAGCCCTAATGAACCAGTGATACCAAAGGCTCCCAAATGACGACGATATTCTTCATCAGTACGACCTGGGTATGTTTGAGATAACCAAGTGACAGCGTTAAGATTCAAATCCATTGCATCAACATGATGTTGAGCAAAATAACCAATTCTTAAACGATTATTTTTGGAAACAAACCCAGAAAGTGGCCTTAAGTCTTCCATTAGAATTTTTAAAAGGGTAGTTTTACCACAACCATTTGCCCCCACAAGAGCAATTCTCGAAGTTAATCCAATGTCTAAGTTAACGTCTTTTAATAATAATCTATCAGGGGTATAACCAAACAGAACATCTTGTAACTGTAAAATCGGTGGGGAAATTTTTTCCACATCAGGAAATTTGAAGGTTACGACCTTATCATCTTCAGGTGGTTCTAATATTGGTAACTTCTCCAACTTTTTGATTCTTGATTGTGCTTCGGAAGATTTAGCGGCATTATATCTGTATTTATCAATAAATTCTTGTAAATGAGCTCTAAAAGCCATTTGATTTTCATATTCTTTAAGTGCGTTTTTACGTCTTTCTTCTTTAGTGGAATAGAAGGAGTCGAAATTAGCCCCTCTATAATAATCCAATCTTTCTGAATGTTGATAAATAATATCAGTTGCAACATCATTAAGGAAAGCCCGATCATGAGAAACCACTAAGACGGTTTTAGGATAAGTTTGTAAATAGTTAGCTAAGAAAGTAATGGAAGGAACATCCAACATATTTGAGGGCTCATCCAAAAGCAATAAGTCAGGTTGACAAAATAATGCTCTTGCCAATGATAAACGCATTCTCCAACCCCCTGAAAATGAATTTGTTGGTTGATGTTGAGCTGACTGAGAAAAGCCAAGACCAAATAAGATTGAAGCGGCTCTTCCTTCTGCTTTATCACTTTCCATTTCTGACAATTTTTCGTGAACTTCTTCCAAATGTTGAACTAAATCTCCTGCTTCATTATCAAGTTTTTTAACTTCTAATGAATCTTCTTCGAATTCTCCTCTTAATTTATCAATTTCTGTTAATCTTTCATTGATTTTTACTTCTTCTTGAAGTAAAGTTTTTCTCCAAACATCAGCATCTAACACTGATTGTAAAGCTAGAGTATCATCACCTCTTAATTCTTGTTCAACATGTAAAATTGTAATATGACTTGGAACATTAAGTTCTCTTCTAGATAATGCTCGAAGTAAAGTAGATTTACCAATACCGTTTTGACCAACTAAACCATATCTATGACCAAAACTAAGACTTAAGGAAGTATCAGATAAAATTCTTTGACCATCTCCAACGTATAAGTCAAAGTTATCAATATGAATATCTTTTGATTTTCCTGCTCCTTGGCCAGATTCCAATGGATTAATCTTGAGGAAAAATTCATCATAATTTTCATTATCATCTTGATCAATTAATTTTGAAGCTTCGTATTTAACAAATTTATTATTACGTTTAGCGACTTTTTTAGCAATTTTCTTTTCTGCTATTTCTAACTTCTTTTTATCCACTCTACTTTCCATTTTTCTACCGTTATGTTCAATATCTTTAGAAACACCAATTAGAGCTAAAGACCCTTGAGTTTGACGACTTAATTGATTTTTAAGAACATTAACATCAAGTAATCTTTTTGAGGTATCCCCAGTAATTTCTAATTTGGCAAAGTTTTCATCAAGTTGATTTTGAAGAGAGTCACGTAGTGACTGTGAAAGAGTGTCAAGTTTTTTAGAATCTCCTCCAGCACTAGACAAAAGATTTTTGATAAAAGAGATATCATTATCAAGATCAAGCTGTTGAGCTGCGACACTATCAGTTGTTGATTCGCTAATATGATTAAGATATCCAACGGCGTAATCAATAACCACAGGATCAATGTTAGGCACCGCTTTTCTAACTCTTGCTCCAATTGTTGACATTTTGGTGATATTAAATCTCCTTATTAAGGTAACATTATTTCAAATCAAAAAACAAAAATTTATGGATTTGGAAAATTTTAGGGTTACCCGTTTAATGAGCGTCTCAGCGCTATAGCGAGCTATAACTAGCACTTTCGAGCAATTGAATAATAACAGTAATTCAAGAATAAACTGTTCTTGTTAAAGTATTGTGATTTGTTAAATATTACAAAATTTAAGAAAGTTTTATTAGTACATTTTTTTGAAAAAAGAATTATGTATTGTGTTTTTTTTTAGAAAAATTAGAAAAAGCAGAATAAAGAGTTTCGAGATACTTCATCTATTATTACAACTGATTTGTTCACTTTTTATTTTGTTTCTTTGCACAATTTATGGGCTGAGGAAATGATAAAGAATGTTTAATAATAATAAATAAAAAATAAAATTGGCCTCTTTTTAAATAAAAATGCCCAAACTTTTTTTTTTGATTATCTTTATTTCATCTTAATGTAATTTGTTTTGTTGAGTTTTTTTGATTGTCTTTTGATCTTCAAGCCTGAAAATGAATTATCAGCAAATTTAACAAATAACATCTTGAGTAGCTCTAGAATTCAATAAAAGAGCAACAATCAAACCATATAAACCCAAGACTTCAGCGAAAATCAAAATTAACATCATACCAACGAATAATCTAGGTTGTTGAGCAGTACCTCTAACACCAGCATCACCAACAATACCAATGGCAAAACCAGCAGCTAAACCAGACAACCCGACAGATAAACCAGCACCTAATTGAACAAAACCGGTATACAAAGCTTGTTGTTGTTTTAAAGAGTAAGAGACAAGGACAGAGACAACTAAACCATAAATGGCAATAATACCAGCCATAATAACTGGAACAATGTTTCTAACAAGTAAATCTGGTCTTAAAACAGTGGTAGCACAAATACCAACACCAGATTTAGCAGTACCATAAGCAGCACCAAAAGAGGTGAAGACAATAGCAGCGGCACAACCAATGGATCCAAAGAATGGCTAAAGAAATTTGTTAGTATTGATATTATCAGTAGTTTCCATGTTGAAATCTCTTTCAAAATAAAGAGCTTGCAAAAGGACATACAGCATAAACAGGACTAGAGGAAATTAGTTAGTAAAAGAAAGCTTGAGTAAATTACTTATTAAATGAAGGTCAAATCCATCCTTTAACTGATTCATTGATAAACTCGACAAATTTTCATACAGGCTAACTCCACACAGTATATTTTTGAAAACGTTTATCTATCGATAATAATGAGAAGACAGTTTCAAATCAAGACCAGCAATTACTGCTGACCAAAGTGCAATCTATAAGATAGTTGGCAATGCAACAATGTGGGTTTGAGATATTTTTTTTATTGCGGCTGGCCTGAGGGAGGCAATGACAGTGTTGCAAATGACGACAATTGGGGATGAATAAAGGTATGAAAGAGGAGTATACGTACCATAAATCAGACATTATGAGAAGGATGATATATAAATAGATGAATGGAAAGTAGTAACCGTTGGAACAAGATGGATGGCTGAGATTATCTTTTCTTTGTGTGTTAGTTTTTTGAATTTAGTTATCAGTTTTGGATGAAAAATTCCGGCAATCAACCAATCATCATTGAGCATCAAAAGTAGGGTAACCAATTAAATACACAACGGCCGTATCCGTTGCATCCTGACTGGTACAAGGTGTTGCCCTCTTTACACTTCCCAAAGAGGAAATGCGTAAACACAAAAAGGCAGCTGATACATGCATTTAGATACACATAGCCGCATTTGTGGTGAAATCTGTTTATTTCTGCTTGGAGAGTTCAGAAATCCTGGATAAAAGAGCTTTTAAAATTTGTGGAATCACCCAATTTTTAGAATCTTTCCCAATTTGCGTACTGTTGTATTACTCTTCTTTGAAATTTGCTTTATCGGTTTTTGTTCACACTATTTGAAACCAGTATTAGCTTAGAATCTGATAAAGATAAAATTGAAAAAAAAAAGTAAAAGGGTATTTTTTACAGATCATTTTCCACGTAAAAATCGATTTTAGGGATCCCTTTTTCCTTTTTGAAGTTTCTCTCCAATATTTTACATTTGTGTCTTATTTATAAAGAGCCGCGCCTACTTTGCCCAATTCATTAAATTTATTCAATTCACCTCTTTCTAACCCTCTCTAGTCCTCTTTCAACAGTACTTCCTCCTTATTTAACTCCATATTTCCTTCTTTATTGTTGATATCTGTCAAATATTATTATTTATTGTTTTGTTACCTCTATCGTTTTTTAGGCCACAAACTTCTAATCTCCAATGTCTTTCAGCTTCCACTCTGTTCCAGTGGTCCTCCAGTTGGTTTCTTTTGCCTTACTATTAGTTGCCACCATCACTGCTCCAGCCACCAAAGTTTTATCGTTGGCTCAACAGGGCGGTATCCGTTATGGTACCCTTGGTTATTGTGTTCAAGGCACTGATGATTCTGATTGGCAATGTTCCAAAGCTGCTGCTAACTACGCCGTCACTAGCTTAGGAACTGCAAATGATTGGGTTTTTGGCGATAGTGCTAGAGATTCTCTTTCAAAAATTTTAATTGTTATTCCTATTGCTTGTTTTTTTGCCTTAATTTCATTTTTAATGGCCATCGTTTCTCATTTTGTGGAATCCAAAACTTTCTTTTTACTTGAATTGGTGGTATTGGTCATCTCCTTTTTATTGGCTGCATTAGTTTGTGTTGTGGATTTTCTATTATTTTATCCTCATGTTACTTATGGTAGTTGGATTTTAATTCCTGCTGCGGTTTGGCCTTTGGTATCTGTGGTATTCATTGTTTTAGCTATTGCTTTTAAGAGCAGAAATGATGGTTATGAAGAAAGTGATGAAGATGAAAATCATATTGAAATTAACAAGATTGACAATTTCAATAGTTTCAATGCTGTTCCTCCTCCTCCAGAAATTAAAGATGACGATGTCGATGATTTTACTGATGAAAAACATTACGATGCTTATAAAACCACCACTAAGTCTGTTAATGATGACTCTTACTTTGAAAGCAAAAGTAATACTCATGAAAATGTTGCCCCCACTGACTTTACTAATAATTTTTTACCTCCAATGCCTCAAAATGTTAATAACAGTCAATACATGAATAATAGCGTCCCAAGTTTTAATAACCATAAAACCACTCCTTATCCAACTGGTGATGAATTCAACTTCACCCCTGTTCCTCAACCAGGTTTTCAAAATGTTAATAATAGTAATAATTCTTTCCATAGTGCTCAAGATTTTCAACAAGTCAGTTCATCTCAACCTTTATTACCCAAACAACGTCAACCCCATAATACTCTGGGATCTGTTGTTAGTAATAATTCTGTTCCTTATGGTAATAGAATGATTTCTGCTCAATCCCATGCTTCTCAAAGTCGTATGGCAAGTTCCGTTTATCCTGATGCTATGGGTTTTGGGACTAGTCCAGTGGGAAATAATGCAGTTTCTCCTCAAAAAAATCTTCAAAACAACTATATGGATGAAGATGGATATTATAAACCGGAAGATGATGATGGATTTGAAACAAATTCTGATTTTACTAGTGTTAGCCAAAGACCAACTAATCCATTATATTATCAAAACTTACAAGGTAATAATAATAATAATAATTATAACAATCAATATAATCAACCACCACCTTCTCAACATCAACAATATCAGCAACCACCCCCTCAGCAGTTTAACAGACCTCCTCCAAGAAAACAGCAAGGTCCTTCTAAATCTGATATTTTATTAAATTCTAATCCTGAATTTAGTTTACAAGGGGCGCGTCCAAGACCTGCTTTCCAAAGACCTACGGGTCGTACAAATCCTGGTTATAAAAGACCTGGACAAACTAAACCTAATATTCTAACACCAGCTAGTCTCGGTGGTGATAGTCCATACAATCTCAGATGATCTAATGACAATCACTGTTAATTGAATTTTTTGATTTGTTTTTTGATAAGTTTATAGTGTCGTTTCTATTTAATTTGCGTCTTGGTTTGCTTATTTGATACTTTTAGTTTCCTTCTCTCTCCACCTAGATTGTTTCTTGGTTTTCTGTTTCCTGTTGAGTATTTAACCTTCCTTCTTGATTTGCTTTTTATTCACTTTTTCCCCACAGTTTCTTGTACAATTTTGATTTTCCCCACTTCTTCATTTTTATTTTTCTATTTCTCTTCTTTCAAAATATCTCTTCGTCTACGTTTCACGTTTTTTTCAGTATCCAAACAAGCTTTTTTTGTTGGGACATTTTGGTGACATTATTTTTTTTTTGGAATTGTCATTCATTCATAAAGTAGTTTCTTGTTTCTTAATAGAATATTTTATCATTAAGTTTTTACGGTAGTTTTGATTCACAAAACCAATTTTTTGATAATATTATTATATATTGGTTTTATAAGTATATTGCTATATGTTATTACTCAAAAAACGACATTACTCAAAATTAGCAAGATACAATTAATTTAATTATTTGGCACCAAAATAGTGTAAATAAGCTCCTAAAGTTTTGGCTCCACCAATATAATTAGTAATATTCATCTTTTCATTAATACTATGAGCACCATCATCACCTCTACCCATTGGTAATAACAAGACTGAAGTGTTTAATTCATTTTGGAATGTTAAAGAAATTGGGATAGAGCCTCCTTCTCTTGTCATATCAGGTTTAATACCCCAAACCAATTCAGTGGCCTTAGTAGCAGCGACGAAAGAATCATTGAAAGGATCAGCTAACCAATAATCACCATCATGAACCAATTCACATTGCATGGTATTTTTAGAACCTAATTTTTTAAAAACATCATTACAATAATCAATAACTAACTTATCTAAGGTGCCTGATGAAATATCAGGAACAGTACGAATAGAGAATTTCCCAATAACCTTAGCAGGAATAACTGTTTTCGCCCCTTGACCACTAAAAGCTCCTTCAATCCCATGTAATGAAAGAGATGGATATCTCCAACGATGCATAAGAATATCTTTTTTATTATCATAAATTGAGGTATCAGAACCAGAAGCAAGATTGAATTCTTCAACATCATATTCAATTTCATCATAAAGAGCGGTTTCTTTGTCATTCAACGGAGCAACCATTTTATCAACTCCAGGAATTAAAATTTTACCCTTTGGATCAACTAATTGGGACATAACTGCAATCAAATCAGTCATTGGTTCATGAATAACCCCACCAAACATACCAGAATGCAAATCAGCTCCTGGCCCATGAACTGAAATTTGATAATAGTTCACCCCCCTAAGACCATAAGTTAAAACAGGTTTCTTAGTACCGAGCCAATAATTGTCACTAATACAAACGGCATCGATACCTTTAAAATAATCATTGGCTTCATCAGCAATTAATTTATCAAGACCAATAGATCCACTTTCTTCCATTCCTTCAAAGCAAGTAACAAGATTGACTGGTAACTCAAGTCCTAATTCTTTATGAGCTTGAATCATATTTAACCAACCAATAACTGGACCTTTATCATCTGTTGAACCTCTACCTAATAGTTTATCACTTTTTTCATCAATTACCAATTCAAAAGGTTCAGTATCCCAGCCATCTTCTTTACCGGCTGGTTGAACATCATAATGTCCATAAATCAAAACAGTTTTCTTACTTGGATCTTTACCAATTCTTGAGCAAACCACTGGTGGTAGTTTTAAAGTTGGATCTTCAACTGGCGGTGGTTGAATACCTAGTTCTTTTAATTGGATATCATAAGCTCCCAATTTAGTTAATTCATCTTTCAAAAAATGGGCCATCTTAATAACTTCAGGTCTTAAAGATTCATCACCACTAACTGATTTGATACTAACAGCATCAGAAAGGCGTTTGATGAATTGAGGTTTTAACTCATCAATTTTAGCAAACAAAGGTTTAACAGTCTCTTCAATAGACATGGTTGAAAAATTTTGAGAATTTTGAAGATGGAAACGCAATTTAAGATTGCTTGAATTATTAGTTAATGAGGAGGAAGAAATCTTGAAAGAATTTGATAAGAATAGTAGATTATTTCTTTTTAGGTGAGTTACTTTTTTAGGAAAAAGTAATCTCATAAAAGGAATTAAGTGATTAAAAGAAATTTTCTTATTAAGTTTTTCCAAATCTAATTACCAAAATTGAGTAATTTTCTGCAATCTGCCAATAGATTGAAGCTTTTTTGTAAGAAAGGGCAAAAGTTCAAAATGCCCTTCACAAAATTCACGGGTTACTTAACCAACTTTTAGCAAGTCACATGATATACAATTATGTCACGCGGCACATCACATGGCATTTTTGTTTGAAGCTCTTCTGTAATTTCCTAATGGGGAAAAAGGTAAACATTGAACAATAACATTTCCCAAAAATTTAAAATTCCACACTATTTCCCAGATCCATTGATTTTTTTTCTCTTAATCTCGGTTTTCAAAATCATCCACAATAACAATGTCAGCAGCAATTGATGGTAGTTTTGTTAACAACTTTTGGGGTAAAGATGAACTGGGATCCCAAATTGTTTTCAATAGAATGACTCAAGGTCATAAAACTTGTGAAGAATTAATGGAATTTTATCAAGAAAAAATTCAAATTGAGCAAGAATATGCCATGAAACTACAAAAACTTTCCAAAAAAAATCTAGGTAACAAAGAAACTGGTACAATCAAATTTGCTTTAGATACTTTAAAGAAAGAATTCGGTAATATTAGTCAAGCTCACTTAAAAGAAGTTAAAGATATTGAAAATGAAATTTTGGCTCCATTAGCAGTTTTCACTGGACTGTTTGAAAAAGATAGAATTGAAATTGAAAAAATCACTTCATCGGTAATTAGTTCAAAACAAAAATTATATCGATTAATTGAACAAAATAAAGCAAGATATTCGAATGATTGTATTAAACTTTATAATTTATATTCTAAAGGAGGCTCAAATCAAGAAAAAATACAAAAGTTGGAATCACAATTACATAAATCTCGTCAAGCTTATGAATCATCGATCAATGAATATAAACAAGTTTTAAATACTTGGATTAAACAATGGCAAACTGCTGCAAATGATTTGCAAGATTTAGAAATTGAGAGAATGAACTATTTGAAAACCAACATTTGGAATTTGTTAAACGTTACCGCTACTACTTGTGTTCAAGATGATAAATGTTGTGAAAATGTTAGAATGGCTCTTGAAAATTGTGATTCATTGAATGATATTAAAAGTTTTGTGGAATCTTTCAAAACTGGTGATGAAATTTATCATGCTCCAGAATTTGTGGATTTTATGAGTTCTACTAACAGTGATCATAAACCTGATATTAGTTTGGATCTTGAAGCTGATACTTCTAAATACAGTAAAGCTAATTTTGAAAATAGTTTTAGTAGTATAAATAGTGCTGCTCAATTTGGTGATACTAAACACCTTAAGTTTAAAAGTAATCAACAAAAAAGAACTCCTCAATGTTTTGAAAATAAAAGTATCAACAAACAAGTTACATTTACTTCTTCAACTAATGCTGGTCTGTCATATTATGGAGATTCTTTAATGTCAAGAAAAAATGAAGAGACCAAGAACGATGAACTTTATAATGAAGTAATGGCAAAGGTTAGTGAAAACCCAGAGAATAAATTCGAAAAAGAATTTGAATCATTACATTTCCATGAAAAGGATAAAGAACTTAATTCAATTTCTAAAAATAAAGCAATTCAAATCAAATCACCGTTCGGAACCATTCAAACAATTTCATCAAGCAAGGCAAAACAAACCAGTCCAACTTTAAGTAATGGAGCTTTCAGTCACCAAAGTGATACTGCTAGTTATACCGGATCATCAGATAATCATTCTTTAGGACGTCAAAGTACCAATGCTTCATCTCATACTTCCAGTAATTTTTCAACCAATTCTAATAACAATAAAACTTGGAGTTCTCCAACTAGACGTCGTTCAAAAATGGGCAATTGGACAGAATCCCCAAAAAAAGTCAGTGACAACACTAGTATAACTAATAGTTTACCACCTCCAAATCAAAGAGTTAAGGATGAGAAACAAGCTCAGTTAAATAGATATTATGAACAAAATAAAAATGATGACTCCATACTTAATACTTCCACAATGAGAAATTTTAATCCTGAAGAGGTTGGAGTTGATGATCCATTAAGAGCTGCTTTAGAAGATTTGAAAATTGGGGGTAATGGAGATTTTAATGCTTTAAAAGAACGTCATAATTCCATTAAATCGAACAATAAATCTAATAAAAAAGATTTTCTCTATAAAGATTCAACCAAAAGAAAATCATTTAATAATTTACAACAACAAAAGGATATTGAAGAGAGTCAAATATCTCAAACAAGAATTAATAATAAAGCTTCAATTATTAGACCAAAATCAATGATCGAAATTGCTGAAATGAATATGAGCAAACCAATATCTCAACATGTCAAATCTTTAAGCTCAACCAATACAAAATCTGTTCCATTGGCACCGAACGGTTTACCTTTGATTTCCACTAATGGTAGACCAGTGCTTCGTCATGCTAAAGCTATTTATGAATACTCTGCTTCTATTCCAGCCGAAGTTAGTTTCAAACGAAAAGATTTGATGTTGATATTAGCCATGCAAGATGATGGTTGGTGGGAAGTTGAAGTTTTGAATAATAAAGAAGGTAGATTCGGTTTAGCTCCAAGTAATTATTTGATTCCTGCCTGAGTTTTTTCTTTTTTTTTGTAAAATTATTGTAACTTTCATTTTAGTTATTTTTTGATATTCTTTCTTTGTGGTTTAATTGGGTACAAATAATATTGCTATACCTTGATGTACTTTTTTTTTTCTGTTGCTTTAGTATCGTATACTCGTTTTGCTTTTTTACTACTATTTTTGAGCTCTTATTCTTTAAATAAACATGCTTAGCTTAATCGTTGTATTTACAATTCCTCTATTGTTTTGATTAGGATTAGGATTTGTAATAAATAGATATCGTTTATTTATACTTACTTTAAAAATTCTCCATAATTTCTCCAAATTTTTTCAATGATTTGAATTTTCTTTTCATTATTGATTTTGGCATTACTTAAGTCATCAATGTCCATCACACAATATTTCCATAATGTCTTATTAGCTGAATTCAAAACCATTGAAAAGTTTTTCTTCAACGACAAAATCTCAATGATTAATTCTCCCATATGAAAATAATAATCTTCATCATTCTCATCATTGTTAGTTATTAACAATCTTTCAATTCTATTTAGATTCAATTTGATCACATCTTTAGAATGATTTACATTGATAATCCAAGTATTTCTCCAACCTTTTTGCATAATGGTTCTTGTGTTATTCATGATCCAAATAATAATCAATCCCAGCGGTAAAATTGCAATCAATTCAAAAACTAATTCTTGACTTTTAAGTAGTTTATCAATCCCATTAATCACCAAATTCCCATCAACTTTAACTTTTTGAATTTGAATTAGTATACTTTGTAATAGTCCTCCACCCAATACAATATTTTTCAAAGGTGATTGGATTTGTTTTTCATAAACTTTCATAAACTCTGTTAAATCTCCATCTTTAATGTTTTGTTGTAAAATCTCAATATCCTGAGAATTGGTTGGAAAATTATGAGTTTTTTGCAAATACTCTATAACCATTCTTTCTAATGATTCAATATCTGAGTAAAGAGATTTTTTAGAGATAATTGAAATTTGAGAATTTTCATCATGTCTAATAGTTTTAAAAATATTGAAGATTGGAGTTATCACCCAATTTTCAAAAAATTTAACTAATGTATCGTAAAACTTATCTTTGAACCAATAAAAAATTTCATATCGGTTTGCATAAATAGTATAAATACTACTGGGTCCATAAATTGTTATCAATCCAAGAATTGGCCAATTATTAAGAAAAAATCCAGGAATTTTCAAATCATTTAATTGAGAACCAACCTTATTTGAATAGTTCGGAAGAATCTTGTTGATTAAATCTGGTAATAGAGTGTAACTTTCGGTTTGCTGAATAAAATTATCATTATTATCGACCAATTTCACCAATTTGTACATCATTGAATGATTAATATCTTTAAAATTAGGTTCTTCATCTTCTTCAAAATGAGGTAATTCTTTGATTAACTCTCCTAATTTTGTAATATTGTGGTATTTCAACTCTTTTAATTGATCAACTTTATTATTAAAATAGCCATCAATCAAAGTTTTGGGATAATCAAACCAAGAATTAATCCAAGTTAGATATTCCCAAATTATGTCTTTTACTTTATTGAACGGTTTCAAAATAATATCAATCGGGGAAGAGATTTTGATACTTGAAGTCTTAGTGAATCTTTTGTAATCTTTGATTTCGCTAACCAAAATATTATAAGGTTTTGCTGTAATTGAATGAAAATTTTCATTTAGCTTATTGTATAATAATTTTTTGATTTTATCAAAATTTTCAGCCGTGAACCCAATTTCGTTATTTTTAATCTTCATAAACTCGGTTTTCAAATTTTTAAAAAATTTTGAACCAATAATTGGAGAAACTTTAATTAAATGATAAACTTTTCTAATATAATAATGATCATCCAGCAATAAAGCATAGTAATTCAAATCATCGACAATTTTCAAATTGGTAGTGAGTAAATCATTTAATAAAAGTTGGGTTTGAATTATAAGAATATAACTAATTAATAAATCTTCTAAAGATTGTAAAAGTTGAATTTCCTGTCTGATTTCATCAGTTAGATTCAAATCTTTTAAATTGCTATTAATTTTTTTTGAGATTGAACCTTGATTAGCAAACAAATCAATTAATGAGGAAACATCAATCTGATTTAAATTTTTGGATTGAGAAACATCCAAAGTGATATAATTAACAAATTTTTTGTTAGATTTGCTCAGCTCTTTGGCTTGTTTATTAGTAGAAGATCTGAATTGATCTAATTGTTTATAAAGATCTAGAAAAGAGTATCTCAAGACCGAACAGTCTTCAATGATTTGAATAATTTCATGGAAATCTCCATCAATTGTATGGTGATTGCTTTCATCATTCAAATAATCTTCAATTAATAAACTCGAATTGAAATTGGGATTATGTGAATACAAATCAACTAAAATTTCTTGAGACTTGCTGTCAATTGCCTGGAATTGGCTCGAAAGTGAACAATCCAAGTATTTTGACGACATTTGCTTAGCAATATCAAGAAATGAGATGAGATGAGCAACAAACACTCCAAAAATTCTTAAAAATTGGCATCGCCATGTGATCAAAATATTTTGTTTTATTTCAACATTTTCAAACAAACTCAGGTTATATGTATCTTTAAAGACTTATTGGAGATGGTTTTGGTGCCTATTAGTTTGATAGGCAATCATGCCTTCATTTTTAATCTTGAGCATCTCAAATATCTACGAGAAACCCTCAATATTTTGGGAAATTTATCGGGTACTTTGCCCATTGCTCCCCAACAATCATTGTTCTTAAGTTTACCATTACAATTAAGTATTGAAGAAGTTTTAACAATTGTTTTACTGGGCCATGGATATCTCGTTGTGGAAAGACAAGTGTTACAACAGTTTGTTCAACTATGGGGACAGTATCAAGAAGAAGAAAAATATTTACAATTAATATGGGATAATAACGTCAAAGAAATAATTAAAAGGAAAAAAGATTCAATTGATAAAAAACTCAAAGCTATTGAAACCAATATTGAGAAACTTAACTCAAAAAGCAATAAAAATGATAAAGATCTTTTGAAGTCACAAAAATTGCAAGAAGTTAAACTCTCAATCTTAACAAATTTAAATGATTTTAAAGAAGATGATTATAAGTTGTCGACTTTTATAATTCCTAATACGGTCAATGAACATTTCCCATTTCTGGGGAACTATAATTGGATCGTTGATAATTTTCAAAAGAAACCAGAGATTCAAAGAAAAATTTTAATTAGTTATATCAAAAATTATTTCATAAATGAAAACTCCATTCATAGCAAACCCATGAATGATGATAATAGTTATTCGTCCCCATTAAAAACTGTTGAATGCCCAACCTTATCAAGTACAATGTTACCTAAGATGCAAAAACTTTTGATTGCTTTGAACTTTATAATTTTTTTGAAATCTTCAAAAGTTACAAAAAATTATTTTATTTCTCCTGGTTTAAAATTTGGTAATAAGTTCATTGTGTACCCTGGTGATCCATTACGTTATCATTCACATTTGATTACTGGGTTTTATGACTATTACAATGAAGATATTGGATTGATAAATATAGTAGCTGGGGGTAGATTAGCAGTTGGGGTTAAAAAATTGTTTGTGGTTAGCGGCATGAAAAGTCATAAGAAGAATAAATACTTGGAAGAAAAAACCGTTAATAAATGCTTTACAGAGTATATTAACGAATTACAAGATGATTTCACAAGTTTAAATGATAAATCGAAGATCAGTGATAAAGAGGTGGTGAATTATTCTATTGAATGGGCCGGGTTTGGTTGATTTTATGGACTACTCTTTTAAACTACAGTTAAATTAGAAAAACTTGAAAAACTTTTATTATGTTATGGAAAATTATTGCTCAGCTTCTGTCATTTCACCATAGATTCCTCTTTCTTTAGTAGTATCATACATTCTAACCAAATTAGCTTGACCTTCTTCTGCTTGAGAGAAAGCAAAACCTCTTTGTTTTCTCATTCTTTGAACTTGACGAACTTTTCTAATGGCCTTTTGGAATTGTTCCATTCTCGGTCTATAATCTTGAATATTATATTTTTGAATTTCTTGAACATAATGATAACTTTCTGCTTTATACATTCGTTTATAATATTTCCAAAGTAAATCTCTTAATAAACATAAAACTGGAACACAAAAACTAGATGCCCAAAATGTAGCTGAAGGATATAAATGAGGCAAAACCCCTTTATATTCTTTAGAAACATTGATTAAAGGAGCAACTGTTGCATATGCAGGTAAAAAGCAAAGCCAAATAATAAATGAACCAGGAATAGCAATTAAAGTGAATTTGGTCCAAATATTAGAGATTAAAGCAGCTTTACCTAAAACTGTAATAACTGCCGAAGTATATAAAGCAGTTCCCCATGTCCAATGATCAGCTTGTGAACCATCACTTAAAGCAGCACCATATTGATAGAAAAATTGGGTGCAAACATAAATAATTGCAGAATGATAAAATCCATTCAAAACCCAACCCCAAAAGATTTTAACGTTGAAAAATCTTGAAGATTGACCTAATTGGTATAATTGGGGATATCTATCAAGCAACCTAGCACTGATGAATTGATCAAAAACACCCAAAACAAATGGTGGGAAAACTGTAAAAAGCACATTGTAAAATGTTAAAGTCCAAGATTCCACAATTGATTGACCACTAAAACCATTTTGAAACACATACCAGAATTGTGTCATGTATAAAGCAATATTTTTATAAAAAGAATACAAAATTGCTAAAGAAATTCTTTGATAAGACCATGAACCATGAACTAATAATAATTTTCTTAAATACTTAAATTGACCAATTGCAAAATCAGCAGATCTAGCCGCTTGCATACCTTCCATACCGCTAATACCAACTCCAACATGAGCAGCTTGAATCATAGAAACATCATTTGCCCCATCACCAATAGCTAATAAAATGGATTTCTTCTTTTTAGTTTTAACCATTTTAACAACTAAAGCTTTTTGTAAAGGAGAAACACGACAACAAATCACTGCCTTACATGAGACGGCAATCTCCATTAATAAATCTTGAACATCAGGATCTAAGGCAAAAGTTAATGACTTTCCATCTATAATTAAAGCTAATGATTCAATATCTTGTTCAGAAATTTCTGGATGATTTTTCAAAGCATTGATTTTTTCTTTCAAATTATAAATCGTATCTTCTTTTGTTTCTTCATTAACAATTAATAAATTCATATCTTCAGATAATAATTTACATGACATTCCAATATTAATAGCAGTTTCTTGCCTATCACCGGTTAAAACCCAAACTTTTATACCTGCGTCTTGTAAAGTATGAATTGTTTCCGGAACACCTTCTTGTAACTTATCTTCAATGGCAGTAGCACCAAGTAAAAACAAATTTTTTTCAATTATTTCCGCAGCTTCATCTAATTTTTCAGCTCTATTATCTAGAGAAACACTTGCTTTATTATAAATTTTAGACCAATTAGCATACTCATCATCAGGAACAATTCTGGTAGCAATACAAAGAGTTCTAAGACCATCAGCAGCGAATTCTTCCAAATGTCTCAAAGTTGCATCCACAAAAGGATTTTGATCTGGGGATAATCTTTCAAGAATAACAGTATCAGCCCCTTTAGTGTATAATCTAATCAACCCATCAGGACATCTGAAAATTGCGCTCATTCTTTTTCTTGTAGAATTGAATTCACAAACATTCAACAATTCGTATTTGAGATTTTTACCAGTATCAGTTTCAATCGTAATAGTTTTTGGGGTTCTCGTTGTGAACTTGAATCCTAAATCAGCAGCTCCTTGAACTAACGCACCTTCGTCAGGGGAAGCAGCTTGATACTTAATTGCTCCGGTTGATACATTAATTTCGGGAATAACAGTATGACAAGCAGCTAACAAAGTTAAAAATTCTGTAATGACTTTACTATCAGAACTAGAGTCAGATATTCTGCTTTCTTTTAAATTTCGAAATGTATGGAATCCCATTTCAATCCCATCATCTCCAATAATTGCTTGTTGATCTTCGGGGATTTCTTCAATATAACATTTCCCTGCAATTGTACAAGATTTGAATTCCATAATATTTCTGGTCAAAGTACCAGTTTTATCACTGAAAATATATTCAATTTGTCCTAACTCTTCCACTAATGATGAAGTTCTGACAATTGTTGGAGTATCACTATCTGGATAATACATATCTAAGTCAGAAGCAATCATAATTGCTTGATAAAACTTGATAACTTCAACTGTAACGAATAAAGAAATTGGCACCAAGTTTGAGAAAAGAATCCAATACGTTAATAAATCTTTAAAAAACAATTTGGCTTTGCTTTCACCCAGAATATTCAAATATGACATATGTTCAGCATCAACACTATTTTTGATAACATTACCAATAGAAGAAATTAATGCTAAAACAATCAAAATCCCAAAAAGGGCCAAAATTTGCAAATTTATAGTTTTTTCCACAGCAGTTCTTTTGATAGGAGTTGAGGTAGCATTTCTCATTAATTTTGTTTCGTGACCAGTGAAAACCACAATCCCAAAAATCCAAGGAGTATTACGTAATGTTGCCCCTCTCAAAAGCAAACTGTCGGGATTAATGGGGATCTCCTTCGACTGGCCAGTATGATTATTTAGAAGTTCAATTGTACCTTCATAAGTATATAACGAGGAGTTGGGTTGTTCACTTAGAATTTTTCCATGTAATTTGGCTAAATCTCTAGGATTAACCATAGTTGCAGTCTCGACCAAAGATTGCTTGATTTTTAGATTGGTTTCACCATCTAAATTAGCAGTTTCAATATAACATAACCCTTCAGGTTCTGATGAAGATAAAAGAATCAAATCTGCAGGAAACGGTTCTTCAGATTCGACTTTCACAATGTCACCAACTGCAACATTTAACCATGATTTATCAATGACTTCTCCACTAAGAGGATCTAAAACTTTGGCTTGAGAATAATTTAGTTCTTTATCAGCATTCGCTCTTTTGATATCTTCCATGATTTCTTTAACTGCAGAAACTAGCAAGACCACAAGTAAGGTACCAATTGTAGTATATCTATTAGTTGGAGAGACGTTTGGAACTTGTTGGATCAATGAAGTGAAAAGGAAAAACAAATTAGCATATTTAGAAAATTCTTGAAAAAGAAATTTCGGTAAGAAACTTGCAAAATTATACTTTGTGGTTGAAATATGATTATTTTGATACACAGTTGGAGAAGGCTCATTAAGTAAAATCAATCTAGGCCCCATGCTTGAATAGTCAACTTCTTTATTAAAAATGTTTTTTAAAAATGATCCTAAACTAAACTTTTTTTTAGGTGGCACATTGCTATTAAGAGCAGTTGTAGGTCTTGAATGCTGTTGTTGACCTTCCACAAAAGGATTATCCAATTCTTCTTCTCTTGAAGACAAAGTGAAGGCGTCCACATTCTGACTCAGATATGTTCTGTTGGCATCGTTGAAAGGATTTGAATAGTTTGTATTGAACGTGTTCTGGGTGTAATTGTTGCTGGAGTTATACATTGTGCTCAGCTGCTGCTGCTGATGCTGATGCTGCTGCTGGCTACCACTATTGCTGTTGTTATTGTGACTATTATTGTTGTAAGGCGAATTGCTGTAGAGGTTCTGGCCGTAGTCATCGACATCAATGAGGTTCTGCTCCTGCTGGGCATTATTATTAGCATTAGAAAATTGGTTGACGTTGGAGTGACTAGGGGAAGCACTCATGAGATCAATGTCATAGTGCAGGCCAGAATGAGGCTGCGAATATTGGTACTGGCTATCCTCCTCGAACGGATTGTGATGGCCAGACATAATGAGATTGAGTTTGTTGTTTTGTTTTCTGATTTCTTGATTTGATTGATTTGAATTTTCCTCTTACGTTTCACGAAAAAAAAAAAAAATTGTGCTTTGCTCAGCCCAAGAAAATCCCTTTGATCTGCTATTTCCGCCCTAATCCCGTAACTTTGGTCTCAATTTCTTTTGTGAAACCATTTAAAGAACTCTGATTTTTCAATCCTTTTACTTCTTCCTATTATCTATTCTTTTGTGGCCCCTATAATGCTGTTTTAGGCGGAATCAATGGTGCGGTTATGCAGCCCCGGCACTCATCGCAAGAAATTTATTCAATTTATTTTGACGGATTTTGTGGGTTAAAATTCAGCATCAACAGTGTGAATTTTGACGGCTTCATCGTCTCAAATGGTCTTTGAATCTGTTTTTAAGCCTTATATTGTGTCATTGGTTTCTGCTGCTTCCTATGTGGGCATTTTGTATCTTCCTTTCAATGTATCCACTCCGCAATTCCCCAGAACCCATCCCAGAACCATCAAAAGAAGGCTAATATCTGCAGTTGTTCTCAGCATTATTTGGTTAACCATCACTGCCTACTATCTCACTTACTATGCCCGTACATCTACCTCTTTGCTCCATGCTTTAGCGTCATTTGGAATAATTCCAGGGTTAAAACATAAATCGATTAAAACTACTTGGTCCGTTGATCATTTGTTACAATACTTGAAAGATTTTGGTAATATGGGGCTATTATTTTTGATTCTTTTCATTGGTCCTGTCTTGGATTCATATTTTACCACTGGTGATATTGTTGGTGATTTCTTTGAAGAAATATCTACTATTGAAGGGAAACGAAATATCATTATTGGTCCTATTACAGAAGAATTGGTTTATAGAACTACATTACTATCAATTCTTTTAACTAGTAAAAAAACTCCGATTGATGTTCTTATATTTTTAACTCCTCTTTATTTTGGGGTTGCTCATATTCATCATGCTTGGGAACTAAGAAATAATCAAAATTTACCTTGGAATCAAATTATTTTAGTTTGTGGGGCCCAATTCATTTATACTCTGTTATTTGGATCGATTGAAAGTTTTCTTTGGTTAAGAACTGGAAATACTTGGGGGATCTGTTGGGTTCATGCTTTTTGTAATTATTTTGGTTTCCCAAGTTGGACTCCTAGTGAAAATAGAAGAACCCCAAAAGGTTGGAAATGGATATATAGAATTTTATTATTGATTGGAGCAGTTTCTTTCAAAGAGTTATTATTTAAAATGACGAAAAGTCATAATTCTCCAATTAGTTGGTATAATTTCTAATTTTTATTCTTTGTTAATAAAATTGTAATCAATCTCTTTCAAAAGCAGCTGCAAAGAACCCAATTCCTCCGTCGATTTTCGGTAAACTTCTAATACAACCTTCAGCTAACTTTTTTGATTCTTCTTTGAAACCTGCATTCTCGAATTCTTTAACCCAACCTCTTCTATTCCAATTTGGAATGACTTTACTTCTTTCACATAAACTCCAACCTTGAACTCGAACAGATTTATCGTTTAATAAATCAATAACTACTTGTTCATTTTCTTCAGCGTGAATTGAACAAGTTGAGTAAACTAACTTTTTGGCCCCAGGGAAACTTAAAGCATGTTTAACAATTGTGAATTGGAAAGATGATAATTTTGCTAATCTTGTCTTTTCGTTAGCTGATAATAAACTTTCTTCTTGCTCATCATGCTCTTCGTTGGTATTTTCTTCTTTGTTTCTCTTATCATCATTTTCTCTACCAAAAATACCACTACCAGAGCACGATGGATCAACTATAAAGCCTACTACATCCTTGAAATCCTTGGGGTTAGTAGTGGTGAAATCTTGATTATTAACCGTAATACATTTACTAGCCCCTGCTTTATTACTCATTTTTTTCAAAATTAGACTTCTTTTCTGATTTTTCTCAAAAGCAATAATTGAACCTTTTGTGTTCTTGACATAGCTGGCGGTATGAGTTGTTTTATTTCCTGGGGCAGCACATGAGTCAATCACTTTATCTCCTGGTTGTGGTGATAAAATATGAGCAGGAAAACATGAAGCTCTGTCTTGAATAATAATTCTTCCATCTTTATAACTGACAGAGTTTGTAACTTTATCTTTTGGGTTTAACCCCACCAAATTAGGAATAAATTCATCATGATAAATGCTACCAACAGCTTCTTTAACTTTTTCAATACTGTCGACAGGAACTAATTTTTGGAAAAATGGATCTTTAGCAAATAATTGTTCTTTGGTGGTTTTAATTGTATTAATTCTAACCCATCTAATAGGAGTATAATCATTATCTTTGTTATCATCTTCCACCAACTCAGAGAAATCTCTAATCTTGTATTTCAATTTCAATTTGGTAAACTCAGAGTGAATTCTTGTCTTGTATGAGATTATAAAATCTTTAACTGGATGTTTTGAAGATTGAATTCTTCCAGATTTTGTGAAAACTAAATCGTGTACCAACAACAAAGTTAAATCAGCAGTCAACTTCTTTGGCAATTTGGCCTTATCCTTCAATATTTTCGAATTTTTGATTATTTCTTTAATGAACTTTTTATATTTTAATGTTGAACTTATCAAGGCAAAAACTTGTTTTGGATTCGATCGAAGTTGTTTGGACTCGGCCAAATCAAAAATTCTGGATCTTAAAGAAGCATTCTTGGGATCTTTAGTTAAAAACTGCTCAGATTCAAAATATAAAAGCATTGTTAGTGATTTATGATATTCATGATATTCAACACAATCTTTGAAATATTTTTTTTTTTTGACAAACAAATTTTTTCTTTGGTGCGATGAGCCAAAGAAAAGTTACACCAATACATTTTTTCAAATTTTAGGATTCATTTATTGATTTTTCGAGTAATGAGTTAAATGCAACTAATATTAATATGAAAAGTATTATTACATCAAAAATATTAAAAAATAAAATAAAAATAAAATGTTTTGGTAAATAGTAATAAAAGAAAAAGAAGAATTTTAGAGATAATTATTTAATATCAAAAACAGATTTTAAAGCTTTAATTAACAACCAATCTTCTCTTGGAACTTGATCTCTGAAAGCTGCATCTTTCAAAGTATCGATACTTTTTCTACTAAGTAAAGAGTATAACTTATCTTTTTCATCAACATGTCTACCCCAAACTGGTTGAGCACCACTTGGACCTTCCAATCTCATAGCCACCCCTTGAGCAGTTTGTCCTTTTTTAACAATAGTTTGAGAAGTATGATTAACTTCCAAACTAACAACTTTACCCAACAATAAGACATCTCTCTGTTTAGTTTCTGGATTGATTTTAACTGCACAAATTGGAGTACCTAATCGCACAGAACCTTCAGCAACATCAACCCCAATAATCATTGGATTTCTTTTATTAATAATTTGAATAGTGTTTAACACACATGGGAAAATGGCCAAATCAACAAATTTCTTTCTTTTTTCTTCCAAAAGTTTTTGTTGATAAGCAGTAAAAGCATCGAATAAATGATAAATAATCTCGGCATTGAAAATTGTGATTTTATGTTCTTCGGCATATTGTTCAGCCTCTTTATCAATTTTCACATCGAAACATAACATCACTGCATATTCTGGAGCTTTATCTAACATTGTTGTTGCTTTCATAACATCTCTTTTATAAACTGGACCTAAACCAACAGACATGACAGGAATTTTCATATCTTTTAAAAAACTTAATAAAGCTTCTAAAGAACCTAATGTAGAAGCTTGGACAGTGACCCCTCTACCACTGGTATCAACAGAATTAAGTAATCCAGTCAAATCATCCATAACTTCATCCATAAGTTCTTCTTCATCATCATCAGGTCCAACAACTAATAATCTAGAACCAGCAACCGCTTTTTCTAAATCGTTGGCAGCAATTTTAACCCCCAAAGCAGCTTTAACTTCTTTATGATGAACGTAATCTGCTTTGATTCTTAATTCTCTTAACGGTTGTGGAGTTAATAGAGCTCTGATGTTTGTGGCAATTGGACCATTCAAACCACACAAAACAATTCTATCCCCTTCATGAAGAACCCCATTAGATAAAACAACATCAATTGTATAACCAAAACCTTCAACAACTTTAACTTCCAAAATTGTGGCTTCAATTTCAGAAAGATACATTAATTGTTTGGACATTCTCTTAGTGGTTAATTCTAATAACAACCATAATAAATCTGGAACCCCTTCACCAGTGACAGCAGAAGTTGGGACAATAGAAACGAATTTAGCCAAGTTTTTATTTTGGTAATATAATTCAGAATTAAGACCTTGTTCAGCTAATTCTAATTTGATTTTAGATAAACGATCTTCAAATTCTCTTTTAACGGAATCACTTTGATTTTCAAAAGAATCTCTGAAAGCATTATCTTTAGTGGTTTCCCAATCATATAATCTATCAATTTTGTTAAGAGCAACAATGAAAGGAGCTTTTCTGTCTCTTAATAATCTAATAGATTCGATAGTTTGTTGTTCTAACCCATGCATAATATCAATAACCAAAATGGCAATATTACATAAAGAAGAACCTCTGGATCTTAAGTTAGTGAAGGATTCGTGCCCTGGGGTATCAATGATCAATAAACCTGGAACTTGGAAAGAAATGTTTTCTTCATATTTTTCCATGACTTTTGTTTTTTGTTTAATAGCGGTCATTGGGAAGTAAGTAGCACCAATTTGTTGAGTAATACCACCGGCTTCGCCACCTTGAACATTAGTTTGACGAATTTTATCCAATAGTTTAGTTTTACCAGTATCAACATGACCCAAAATACAACAAATTGGAGAACGAAGATCATTTTTACCACTACTTTTAGAGATAGAAGAATCTTCAGCATAAACCACTTCAGAACCAGAATTAGGAATGTCTTCAATTTCTTCATCTTCATCTGATTCGGTAGCTTCAGTAGATTTTTCTTCTTCTTCATTCTCTTCTTCTTCGTCGAGAGCCATCGCTTCCCAATCATCCATCAAAGCTTCTTCTTCTTCCTCAGCTTCTTCCTTTTTGGCTTTATCAGCGGCGGCAGCAGCTTCAGCAGCCTTTTTAGCTTCCTCTTCCTTTTTAGCTTTTTCGGCCGCCTTTTCAGCATTAGCTTTCTTCTTTTTATCACCATAAACAGCTTTCTTTTTGGTTTGTTGAGATTGATCATCTTTATTCTTTAAACCTTCAACAATAACCCCACTTTCTAATAATTGTTGTTTTCTTCTTTCTTGTAATTTTTTTTCTTCTTTTTGTTTTTTAGTAAGTAATTTACCTTCAGCCTTTAATCTTTCTTTCTTTGCCTTTTCCTTTTCTTTTTTGGCCCTTTTTTGTTCTTCTAATCTTTTTTCTTCAGCAATTCTTCTTTCTTCTTCTTCCTTAAGCAATCTTTCTTCTTCATCTCTAGCCAATTTTTCCTCTTCTTCTTGTTGTTTTCTCAACTCCATTTGCTTCTTTAAAGCAGCAATACCGGCATTGACCTTCTTACCCTTCTTAGCCTTAGCAGCAGGTTTAGCATTACTTGGTTCAGGAGATTCAGAAGGAGAACTTTCAGAAGTAGTCTTTGATTTTTCTTCTTTGGCCTTAGCTGCTTCTTCAGCAACTTTTTGATTTTGGGCAGTAACAGCAGCTTTTTGTTCTTGCTGTTTAGCCTTCTTTTTGGCAGCCAATTCTTTCTTTCTTTGCTTTTCTTTTTCTTTCTTTTCCTTTTCTTTTTCTTTCTTAGATTTAATCACAACTTTTTTTTCATCTTGCTTAGCCTTGGTCTGCTTTAAGACAGACATGAAATCTTGGGGTCCGTCACCTTGTTCGGACATTTTGTTTTGATTTAATGATGAGATATGTCGTAACACCTTTGATCTCAAGAAGAATTTTGTCAACTTTTTATTTTTTTTTGACAAAAAATTTTTGAGGTGGTGTCTGGGTGTTATTATTTCCAGTGCGTTTTATAACTACGTCAATTCAATAAAAGCTCTTGAGATTTACACAAAAACGTCGCCTTTTACAATAAATAATGAATTAATAACAAAGAACAATACTCTTAAAGGAGATCGGGAAAAGAATTCCAGGTTTTATTGATCAACAGATTTCAAATGTCTAAAATAATTTTGACAGTTATATTTAATCAAAAAATCTAGAATCATGTCATCAGTTTCGAATTTATGGGATGACCATCTTTGGAAATGAGGTTTTATTAATTCACCTTCCCAAATGAGCTGACATTTGTTACCGGTTATTGGATCAGCCTGTTCTTGTTCATTATTTTCCAAACCTGATTTTTCAATAACATTTTCTTCCCAAGTAATTCTCTCTAATAACAAATGTTTATACTTATTAATGGAATTTGCCGCTCCTTCAGCAATTATTAAACTAAAATCACCATTTCTGAAACAGCAACATCCTAATAAATTCAACTGTTTTGCATTCATATCGATTTTATATAAATGTTGAGTATTGATTAATTTATCGATTTTGAAAACTGCTGAAAAGATTCCCTTTTCCTTGATACTTTTTTCGTTTTTTGCGAGGATTTTTTCTTTTCGTTCTTCAGAGGTTAATCTTCTTTCTTCATTCATTTTCAAGTGGTTTAATCTTCTTTCTTCAATATCTTTTTTAACCTTTATCAAAACTGCTGTTGGATCTTGAATTGCTTGATTGGTTAAAACATTCATCACATTATTTAACTTGACCTTTGGTGGTGGTGGTGGATCAAGTCCAAGTTTAATTCTATCGTGTTTATCTTTATTCAATTCAGTTCTTCGATTTTTTCTAATTCTTTTACGTTCTTCCTTTGTCAAAAATAACGATTCTTGAACTGGTTGATTTCTCTCCCATGGAGCATTAATAACCACTGGATGTTGAATATAATGAGTTATAGGATACTCTTCGTCGTCTAAATCTTTGTCTAACTTCAAAATTTCTTTATAATTATTTGCTTTTTCGTTTAAATCATTATAATCTTTACCTCTATAAAACAAATTTTCATCCCACCATTCAATTTTCGGAGGATATTCTGCTTTATAAGCAAGTTCATTTAATGATTCATTATGATTTAAACCTAATTCTTCTTTCCGTTTTGCTTCCTGTTCTTTTTCTCTAACATGGTTTGCAATGGCAACGTATTTTCCCTTTTCATTGAATTGTAAACCTCGTCTTTTTCTTTTGGAGTCATGGTCAGTAATATTTAAAGGATCAAAATATGGATTCAAGGCTTCTTTATTAATATTACCCCGGATCTTAACGTTCAATAACGGATTATCAATCTTCTTAACTTCTGTATTCGTTTGACAATTATTGTTCATCATATCGGCAAATAAGGGATGAAGTTCAGTGTTATGAAGACTCAACAAGGGAGTCTCATCCTTAGTAACAATCAACGGATCCTCGTCACTTTCTTCTTCGGGTGTTTGTTTTGATAGTAGTCTTTGTTTTGCAGCTGCCACTTTATCTTTCAAATCTTTTTGCTTATTAAAATTATAATTATTTCGAAAACTGTTCTGATTATTCCTCTGTCTCTTGTTATTTCTATTCCCAAAAATCCTACTATCATTGGATCTTCTCTTGTTATTAAAGCTCATTGCGATATGATAATGTTTTCTTTACAATAACTTTTGAAAGTTTGTTTATTATAGCAAAAAAATGGGTTAGATTTATTCGAGCCCTGGCGCAATGAGCCAAAAAAAAAATATTTTCGAGATTTCAATAATTGTTAACAATTTAATAGCAATTTGGAAATCATAAAATAAATTTATTAAAATTAGTAATGATTTATATCATTGAACATATGGAAGTTGGTTTCACTGATTGGGTGATATTAGAATATTCACAAATCATCAGAGACATTGGATCAAAAAATTTGATTTTAACTTCATTACCTACTGACTCATCAATCCCAATACAATTACTGAAACTAGGATTACAATGGACCACAAAAGAGATTACCGAATTGACCAGTGAAGATTTTCCAATAATTCCTTCTATAGGAATTCAAGTTGAAAAGACTTGTTTGTTAGATCCAGCAGCTAAGACAGATTTGGTTCCTGAAGACGCTAACAATTTTGAATTCTTCGTTTTTGGTGGTATTTTAGGAGATCATCCTCCAAGAGACAGAACTAAAGAGCTTTCTGAAAAATACGGATTTAAAGGTAAAAGATTGGGTAGTAAACAAATGACCACCGACACAGCCATTAGAACTACACAAATTATTATAGAAAAAAAAACTAAATTTGAAGATATAAAGTTTTTGGACTATCCAGAGATCAGATTTAGCAAATATGAAGCCACAGAAATGCCATTTAGATATGTTGTGGATTCACAAGGCAAGCCAATCCTACCTAAAGGGATGGTGGAATTGATCAGAAAAGATTCTGAGAAAAGTATAGATGATCTCTTATAATAGACAATTTAGACTTTGATACCCTTTTATTGTAAATTTAGTCATATTCATTTCAATATCTTTCATTGAATTTTCATTTGAAATTATTTGGTAAGCAACAGGAAATATTATGTAAGCACATCTTCAAATAATTTCAAAAAATTTCTGCTATAACAAAATTATGATTTTTCAAAAGTAAATAAGCAAAATATATTATGTCATTAGTTAATTCCTGGTCTCATGGCAATCACTGGGTGATTAATTTGATTTTAATTGACAATAACCTAATTGCATCTCTATCAAATGGGGAAATTGTGGGTTATTCACTCGAAAATAACAAACAATTATTCAAAATCAAAGCTCATTCTTCCAATATCAATAAATTAATCAAATTTGATAACACTCATCCTGGAAGATTCGCTACTTGTGGTAATGACGGATTGAAAGTCTGGGATTTGAATAGTATCCTTCAAAATGATTTCAAACCAATTTTTAAATTTGAAGAACCAAAAAAAATTCCAATTTTAACAATAACCCAAAAGAATGATTATTTAGTTTGTGGAACCGAATTGAAATCAAATGATGCAGTGATACATATTCTAAAGTTATCAGAAAATAAGATTTATAAATCAATTTTAAATTCCCAACATGATGATTTAACTGATTTACAGTTTCATCCAACTAATGAAAATTTATTAATGACAGGTTCCACGGATGGGTATCTTTCTATTTATGATATTTCTCAAGAAGAAGAGGATGACATGTTATACCAAGTGATTGATTACTGCTCCATCCATTCGGTGGGTTGGTTACTGGAAAAAAGAATTTATTCCTTATCGCATATGGAAACTTTTGCCATTCATGAGTTAAATGATTTGACCACTGAAGAAAAAATCGAACCTAATTCAAATGATTTGGGCGATATTAGAGAAAGCTGGGATTTAGAATACGTGGTGGATTATTTAGAAAATAATTGTATCGTTGGAGGTTCAATCAATAATAAAAATCAATTAAAGTTAATTAAATTTCAAAACGAAAAATGTTATTTAGAAAATTGTTTAATTATTAATAATCCTCATAATGATGAAATTGTTAGATGTTTAGTCAAAACTGGTGATTTGGTGATTAGTGGAGGAGAAGATGGGAACATTAACGTTTGGAAATTTGAAAACCCCATTGATGAGTTACTAAAAATTGAAACGAGTAACTTAAGTAATGATGTGGAAATGAAAGAAGAAAAGAAAGACAGAAAGGATATAGAGAAGAAAAAGAAAAAGAAACATAGCGGGAAAATTAAAACCAAAAAGAAGAAAGTTCATTTCAAACCTTATTAGGTTTTACATTGTACTATATAATGTATAATGATTACAGAATTCAAATAAATGTTTTTGTTTATTATAACAAATCATCACTTTCTGTGTTGATTCCATCATTTCCTAAGATTCCACATTCTTCCAAAAAAGCTTTTGGGCTAAGAACACTAGTTGATCCATAAATGACATTTCTTTTTGTTAATAGACTATTAGCTGCTCCAGTTGCTGCTCCATTATTAGAATTTTCTAAGGTATTAATTCCTTCAATCCATTGCTGTAAGTTTTCATATTCCAAATAATTTCCTCCTCCAACAAGGAAAACAATCGAATTCGAATAAGTTGACCTTTTCGGAATTCTAGAATGATTTCCACGAGAATTAGTTGGATCATAATATAAATAATCATCTGTTGTGTTAAGAGTAACTTGATTAGCTTTAGTAGGCTCCATTATTGATTCAACAATTTTAGTGATTGGCATAATGTATTGTTTTTCTGGCATTAAATTTTTGATACTTGACATGATTGAGCCGACTCCCCCAGCAATTTTACTACCTTCGAATAACTTTGTACTAAACCCAGATAACAAAGAGGTTGAATTGCTCGAGTAACTAGTAGTATTATCAGGATTGTTTGTACTTTCTGCTAATCCACTTAATTTAACAATTTCTTTAACTTTTTTAATATAATTCAATGGAGATAAATCACAATTTAAATCCTTCAAGTGTGACTCAACTTTATTTTTGAATCCATCATCTAAATCTAATTTTAAAAATAAAATCAAGTAAGTTCTCAATTTATCATTTTTATTATCAACAATATCCCCATTATCATTATTTAAAAATTTTTCAATATAATCATCTTGAATTTTCTTGATATCATTATTATTATTATTTAAACAGTTTTGCTCAATTTCAAAAAACAAATCTAAATTATGTTTTTGTAATTTTTTCAATAGTTCATCAAGAATCATCATATGATCATCAATAATTACTTTTTTACTAGTCAATTGCGGTAATTGCTTTATAGCTTGTTGAATTTGATAAGTATCGGATTGATTTGGATCGATATCACTTAAGGAAGTAACCCCTGTTTTTGAAGTTAATTCTGCCGCTTTTCTCCGATAATCATTTGATTCTTCTTCGATGTTTTCTACCACATCAGGAAATGGTAAAAAGGAATTTTTCTTCCAAAAAAAATCTTCATTATCAAGATAATGCTTTTTGGTAATTTTTTCACTGGTTTCAAGAGTAATTATATTTCTGTCTAATTTGAAAACGTCACTAATCATACAAGAGTAAATCCATGAATGAGAAAACATTGCTGGTAAATCAATATTTCTATCCAACAAAATCAAAACTTGTCTTGGATCTGCACTATTATTGTTAAAACTAACGGAATTGGATTTCATGTTCAAGACATGATCTCTCAATAAAGAATCTAATTTTTGAGCCACAAATTCTGCCGCACCACCTCTTGGAGCTCTGATAATTGGAATATTATTTAAAGTAATGATGATATTGAATAGCCCAGTAGCCACATCTTCTGCAATTCTCGAGATTTCATCTTCCGTTGCTTTTGTTGAATGTAATTTTGAATAGACATTGGAGATTTCCAATGAGAATAATTGAGGTTCTGTGACTAAGTAATCAAGATATTGATCAAAAACTTGTTTAACTTTTGTTGATTTTCCAGTTAAAGAAACCAAATTCGCCAATTCTTCTAACAACTCTCTACTCAAATTGGATAAGAAATTAATATAATATTCCTCATAATAATCTTTTTCGATATCTTCAACAATTTTCAAGATATTTGCCTTTGTTGGTTCCACAAAATAAATTCCTGGAACGTCTGGTAAGGCAGTTCTCTTGGGGGAATTGATAACGGTATGCATTGTGACTCCAGATTCCAATAGATCATTAACACTAAGAATTGATGAAACAATACTGGTGGTTTTTCTATCAAGAATTAAAATCTTCCAGATTATAACATCATTTTCCTTCGTAGTAGCATTTGATGGTTTATTGAAATTTAGCATTCGTTCAATCGCCGCAACCTGGCGCGATCTAAGAGAATTATCCGTCACCGTCATTTTTTTGAGGAAGCTTATAGATGTGATGGATTGTTTTGTTTTGTTACGTGGACTCAAATCATCAAAAAAGGCGAAATTAGAAAAAAAAGAATTGCTCGTGACCTGACATGTGACTTTTCCAAAAGATCTGGCCCCATAAGACACCATCTCCAAATAAGACGCATAATGTTTGACACAAACTTCATCAGGACAGATTCTGTTATGAAGATAATGTCGATCAGGAGATTCAGTTAATCAATGCTATTATATTACAACTCAAATTCTAGGAAAACAGATAATATATACTCAAAGTTTCATTAATACAAGACTATGTAAATTAATCGAAATTAGTTCTAAACTTATTTTTGAAGTTTCTTGACTAATTCAACATATTTTTCAGTAGAGAAGGATTTTGGTCTTTCAATTGGTAAACCGTAAGCTCTATCAATAATCAATTGAGGTAAGACACCAAAAGCTCTAGCAACACCGAATAAGACAGTGTAGAAAGAGGCTTCAGTTAAACCGTAGTATTTTAATAAGACACCAGAGTGAGAATCGACATTTGGCCATGGATTCTTGGTTTTACCATGTTTGGTTAAGACAACTGGAGCAACTTCATAAACAGTGGAAACAACTTTGAATAAATGATCGTTTGGTAAATGCTTAAGAGCAAATTCTCTTTGAGCGGTATATCTTGGATCAGTCTTTCTTAAAACAGCATGACCATAACCTGGAACAACACGACCAGCATTTAAGGTATCCCATAAGTATTTTTCAATAGATTCTTTAGTGATGTCACCTTTAAGTTCAGCATCAAGTTTTTCTAACCATTCTAAGACTTCTTGGTTAGCTCTACCATGTAATGGACCAGCCAAACCATTAAGACCAGCGGCAAGAGATAAATATGGAGAAGATAAAGCAGAACCAACTAAATGAGTGGTATGGGCGGAAACATTACCACCTTCATGATCAGAATGGATGGTTAAGTATAATCTCATTAATTCAACAAATTCTTTGTTAGAACCATAACCAAGCAAAGTGGCCAAATTAGCACCATAATCTAAATCTTTATTAAGAGCTGGGACTTTACCATCTTTGAAAACATTTTGGTAAATTTTGGCGGCAATGGTTGGTAATTTAGCCAATAAGTTAATGGAATCTTCATAAGTGTAAGTCCAATAATCTTTCTTGTTAACCCCTTTAGCGTAAGCTTTGGCGAATTCCGATTCGGATTCTAAAGCGGTAACGGCAATGGAGAATTGAGCCATTGGATGTAAGTTTGATGGAGAACGATCAATTAATTCCTCAACATGTTTTGGTAATTCAGCTCTAGCAGCTAATTCAGCAGAGAAAGCTTTAGTTTGGGCTTCAGTTGGGACTTCACCAGTTAACAATAACCAGAAAAGAGCTTCTGGTAAAGGTTCACTTCCACCTGGAGCTTTTGGTAATTCTTTTTGGATATCAGGAATTGATTTACCTCTGAATCTAATACCTTCTTCAGCATCAAGGACAGAACCTTCCCAGACGAGACCTTTGATACCTCTCATACCACCGTAAGCTTGTTCAAGTGTGACATCACCGATGACAGTTTTCCCATATTCTTTTTTGAATTGTTTGACGAATTCAGCTTTTTCTGGGAAAGTTTCAGCAAATCTTTCTTTAAGAGTTTTTTCTTTGGTAGAGTAAGCTCTTAAAGCTTGGAATGCCAAGCTGTTTGATTTGGAAAATTGGGTACGTAAAGCACGAGTAGAAGCAGTTCTAAGAGAGGCCATGATGGGGGGATTGAAATGAATATGAATATGAACAAATGGTGACAGGAGAAAAGGCCGGAAGTCAGTTTGACTGGAATTGGAAGGTAATTTATAGTGGATGTTGAAGCAGAGTAATAACGCGGCAAGTGGTCATGCCTTCAGGACCGACAAGGGCCCCGTCCCCGAGGGTCCAATCATCAACCAATCACAAACCAGGAATTCATGCCGCGGATCTACCGTTATGGCTTACCGGAGAATGCGTCCGTACTGCCCGTCGTGGACGCACGGGGTCTGAATTACTGTGGAACTGATTTAAACAATTACTTACTATATTGAATTAGTTAATCAATAAAAATGATAAAAAGTAATCGCCATAAGTATGGTATGGTGTAATATAAACGATGAGTGCCTACACACACTGCTCGAAGCATCGGGACCAAACTCGCCTTTTACTTTTAACCGAAGTTCCCTGGAGAAATTGACAGAATATTCTTTTAAAATTAAATGGCTCAGAGAGTTAATTGATTATTGTCAATGTATTATTTAAGTTGAGAAACTCCATGGGATGACGTATTTTTACTAGTTGGCATATCCCTTTCTTATAATAAGTATTTGTAAAAAAGCGAAAAATAAAGGTCAGCAAAACGAATAGATTTATAGCTAAATATGAAAAGGAAGTAATTAATGGACTTGTTTTTTACCGAACCCGATCAATATTAATATTTTCAAGAGTTTTGTAGTCCACCCATGTTTTCAGGTGCAAATTGACACTTCCCCCACAATGAAAACCCGCCAATCAGCGGTAAATTTATACCACTGGTTGTTTTCAGTCGTATGAGATCCTTTATAGCCTCAAAAATAAAAAATGATATTCATTACAGTCGTACTGATCATTAATAATAACTTCCAAAAAGTTGTCAACCCTTTGAAACAAATAAGTTTTTAGCTAATGGATTGCTGCCAACTTTTTTTATGATAGTTGATATTGATTGTTTTTTTTCCGAATAAAATTGATTAATCTTGAAGCTTCCAAGTTTTCACATTTACAAGTTTATCTAAATTTCCTATTTTTTCTGGTCTGATTATAACATAAAACTAATTCGCCCAATTTTACATCAGCGATTGCAAAGGAAAAGGATTTTAATATTTTGTTATAAATCCCTTTAGGCATCACGAATATTGAATCTTTCGTTATTATAAATTATTAAAATACAAGTTGATAATATGAGATAATACAAATTCCAAAAAATAATGAATAGCAAGGAAAAATGAAGAGTGAAATATAGCAAAAATTACAGTTTTTAGTTCATTAAATTTTTTGTATTAATTTTTGGATCTTTTAAAACTATTTAACTAATAACAAGAAACAATAACGTTCAAAACCTTGTGAAGTGGTTTGTTCTTACTTTTAACGTTTTCTAATATGATGAATAGAGTAAGGTTTATAGACAACTGGAGTAGTGAGCTATTTTGTACTACACAAACCTAACTTACTCAAAATTCACTTACTATGAAAATGAAAATTATGCTAATTTTATGGTTTTGTTGCTCGCTTTGATCATCGGTGATCTTTTGCCGGGTTTATTTGACAGCTGTCACGTCAAGTCTCACAAGGATAGATAACCATTCAAAATGATTTTGGCAATAATGATTGATAAAAACACTCAGTTGTTTAGACATGAAATTATCATTGTTAAATCAAAATGATTAAATTATTATTGAAATAGTTTTTTTGCTAATGTTCAGATTATTGTTAGGCATACAACTGTTTTTATCGGAAGAATATCCAAGGTTAAGTTATATTAACTTAGTTCTGAGCAGGGAAATAGGAGAAATGCTAATAATGCTTCAAAGCTGAAATTTGTTCTTGAATATAACATACTTTAGTTTGATCCTAGCAGAAGCAATCAATATAGTCTTTTTAACGGAAAAAAAGGAATTGATTATGATTATCGTGGAGGAAGACATGTAGATCTAGCCTCAGCAATCGTACAAAATGATCCTAATATTTCAGGGCTTATCATCAACCTTCGTGACTTTTAATTTGAATTGAGTTTCTTCAAATTATTTTTGAACTTGGAAGGTAGCCAGTTTATTCTTTAAATTGTAATTGTTTTGAAGTTTTTGGTTGAATTACAATCACTTGATTTTGCGTTTTGTCCCATGTGGAAAATCTCTCAATAACGCAGATTTGTATATTAACAAAACACAAAAGATGAAAGTTAATCTCCAAAAAAAAAAAGTCTATCGCTGATTACTTTGAGATTGCTTGTTGGGTTATTATCTTCAAATCTTAAGGAACTCAAAATTTGTTTATCAAAAGTTATGAGTTACAATTGATAACAAAGAATCACCATTTAATTCATTATATGTTGACTCAAAGAGTATCAAGCGTACTATATTATAATTATTCCTCAAGTACACAAGATTAGAAATTCAAATGAAAATAAATCTCCAAGTTGGAGGCTCCAGTCTGACTCTTAAAATTGGTGAATGGATGGTATGCGAAGATCTGAAATCTAATTTTTAGGAATTGGAAGAATATTATTTGAAACAAACGCGTGTTTTTAATAGTGTCTTGTAATTCACAAAAAGATTTGGGTTATTTGAAAAGGATTTGGAAGCAAATACCGGGTACGGGATAACTATTTGAAAGATCAATAGTCGAACAATATTGAACTAAAAGTTTTAAGAAAGTCACTTAGAGTTAACGTAATGTGCATACTGAAACTGTAACTTGAATATATTTGAAATATCAGACAAATATTCTCATAATTCTCCAAAACATCTTCAAACTAAAAACCTTTGCCAAAAAATCTTTAAACCACATCAAAATTCAAAAGAGTTACAAGAGCATCCTAATAAAACATTTGGAACCTTTACATTAATATTGTTAGGCCCGGAAGTCTAATTTGGATTGGGGTTCTTGTGAAATGTGGACCAAAAAAATTGTATAAGGGATTTCAAGTTGAGAAACATTATCAAAATAAAGCTTAAAAGAATTAAATAAAGAAGACGAAATATGAATTGTTTGAAATAGAAAATTATAAAAATAATTATATTAAGCATTAATCCTAACTTTTGCTAGTCAAATGATACTATCTTACCCATTGAACTCAGTGAATTACTAGATTATGATGGGATAAAGTCAATCAAAAGATTAAAAAACGATCATATAGTGGTGATCATTCAAGAAGTTTATTATTTATTTTTCAAATTCATTATTTAAACAAGAAAGTTTCAATGATTTGGAAGAATTTGGTACGCTGAAATGGAATCTCATCCGAGTTAATAGCCTGAAGCTTGAAAACGTTTTTTAGCCCATATTATATACCAAAGTTGATCAATATCAGAATTATTTTAATTTTTCATTTCAAAAATTATGAGAACTACTTAAAATGGATCCTCGCAGAATAACATTGAAAATTTTAATCGGGGTTATTATAAATCGTTTGTTTTAAAAGTGATTAAAATAGGGATACTCTACACTCATTAAAAATAACAAACCCCACCAAAAATGGGATTTTCCTATTATTAAACACTGGAAGTGAGCAAATAACAATCACAAATAGGCTTGAGAAGGCATGGAGAACACCATCAGTCACAAATTGCTATTATACTTTTGTATTAGTGGCCAAAAGTTTGAGAAGATCAACAAACGAATGGTAATTACAAGTCAATGAAATTGTATTTTAAGAGATAGCTGAGCGGTTTGAATGCTGTTGACTTTTTTATTTATAGAAATATTTATGAAGAAACCCGTCATTATTTCTAATCAGTTGATGAAAAAAATTTTAAACTTCTTTTATCTTTCTTTCATTATTTTACGAGCTTTGTGGACCTTGTATTCTAGGTCAATTTCAAAGATTTGTGATTGCTTTGATATAGATGATATAATTTTTTAACATCGAGGAGGGAAATATTCATAAAAGTTTCTGAATGCAAATTTTCATGATAATTTATGGACATGCCTTACTGATAAAACTTAATTCCGGCATTGGTTTATTAGTTGATATTTAGATTTGCTAAACTCTCTTTTTCGCTCAAGAGATTTGATTGATTCTGAATCAAGTTTTCCTGTTTCTCTAACATCTTCAAAATTTCCTTTTGTCAATTTTTGGACGTACGATACAATCATGTGGTAGTGACTGGGTTTATTCCAACATTTATAAAGGGGTAAAACTGTCAGTGCGCTTAAGAATTTATTGCTAATTTTTGCCATATTTTATCAAGTCCATCTCTAAACTCTCACAAAAAGTCTTTGAAACTAATTTGCCTAATGAATTGCTAAATAAAAATGAATTAAGCCAAAAATCCGGGTTTCGATAAAGTTATTATAATCTAATTTGGTTGAGGTTTGATGAACTTATTAAGAAGAGAAAATAGTATTAGCTTTTTACAATCACTGCGACTTTCCGTTATGAGAAACTTTGATCAAGTAAGTTCAGTGAGTATTGATACTGTTATCATTGATTTATCTTTAGTTTTTTGTAAATTTAGCGGCTAAAGAGTTGAATTTTTAAAAAGGTGGTTCTTGGGCGGAGAAGTGGCCAACTACAAACTCCGCGCTATTGGAACTGCTCATTTGAAACCCACCAGCTAGAGTAGAACTTGAAGCTCTTCCAACAAAAAAAATCAAGTTCGGCTCACTCCTTTAGGTAAAGTGACTTAAAAATATTCAATTATCAAGAGCATTTTTTAAATCTATAAAAAAAAGTCATATGAAGATAGGTTTTTAACAGTCTTAAACAAGGTGCCAGTTCACCTTTGAGTGGTTTAAGATAGTGCTTTAAAAGAAGAAAAGAATATTCTAATTTGCTAATTTTACTATTGTTTAATCTCAAACTATCCATATTTCTAAAAACAACTACCTTTTTTATTTAATAAAGCATAAAAGAGGTTTGGATTTGGGATAAAAACCCTCGGAAAATACTGATTCAGTATTGGGAAATACCACTCCCTAAAAAATTTAAATCGAGTATATTTATACTACACTTTAAAGAGGCGTCGCAAAAGTATGCTTCAACTTTGTAACTTTTAACAAACAAAAATTGTTCATAACTCAACACCCAAAAAAGACACAAAATAATAAAGTAAAAATTTTTAGTCTGAAAATTACCAGAAATCCAACCAAAAAGTCAATTTCCCTAAAATAAACAATCTATTTCAAGGTCACGTGAGAGAAAATCGATCATTTCGAAGACAGGAAACAAAAATTGATTTCTCTCAAACCTTTAATAATAATAATTGAATTTTGAAGCCATGAAGATGAAATTTTCAGGTTTAAGACTTTTATGATTGAAATTGTTTATTTATGTTTAATTAAATTAAATATTACAAATTCTGGAAATTTGTCACAATTTGGGGGGGGTGTAAAATTTTTATTGGCTGAAGCATAATTGTGAATGCAAAACTATATTTTTAGCTTTTTTTTTGATTACAATTGACACATAAATTTTGTCCTTTAAACACAATAACACTGGTTTCAGAAATTAAAGGCACCGTTGAAAAAGCTTGATGTCTGATTTTAAAACATTATCAATGTAGCTGGAAAGCTCTACTTTCACTTTCATGAAATCAAAATCATGATAAACTACCAAAATAAGAAAATAAAAATATATGCATAAAGAAGCGTTCAAATTATGGAATATACTCAAAGGATACCTACTATCGAAGCAGGACAAACAAACTGTTAAAAAACTATATTGACAATTAACATAAAAAGCAAAAAGAAAAAACATAAATGATTCACAATAACCAACAACAACTCTATTAATTAAAATGAAAAGGGAAAAAAAGACTGTTACTGTGAAATTATAAAAATAAAAACAATAAAAACAATAGCAAGCACAATATTGTAAGTAAACTTAAGGCAAGACATGGAAAGTCGCTTATTAATCTACTCAGCGGTATTTTCTGCATGGCTTTCTAAAGACTCTTGGGGTTTTGGTTTATTAACAACTTTCAATCTCAATTTGCTCTTTGATTTATGAAGTGTTTTGACAGGTTGTTTTGCTAGACTCTCACTGGCAATTTTTTGGATATTTTGATCTTTGTGCTTTAAGTAAAGGTAGTTATGAAGAGCCATGATTGACGATAATAATAAAGTAGTTGAGTTATGCAAAAGGATAATCTCGGAACAGTAGGAAGATGAAACGAGTGATTAGATGGTTTAGTTCTTTCAAGATATTATCAAGAAGTGAAGTGTTCAAAAGGTTTTATAACAAATCAATAAATTAAGGAACATGATATGATTTTTGCAATTGTTGATAAAAGATCAGCTGATTTTTGTCCCGACACATTCTCCGGAAATTTATATGCTTGAACTGTTGACTAAACGCACTCTTAGTATTCAAGCTGACAACTTTAACTCAATTATAGAAAGTAAATTAAAATTAACTTAAATCAAGATGCAATTCAAAAATGCTACGGTAAAGTACTTTTTGCAATTATATCAAAAATGTCAACGATTTTCTAAATTACAACTTACAATTGTAGAAAAGTAACAACTAAATTACTTAAAAAATGTAGATAGACCCTGACACCCAATTATCACAACTTATTCCAATTGAGTTCTTTAAAGTGTATCTAAATCAATCTATCCATCATGAATCGCAAAACTATTTTCCATTTAATTCTTCTTCAATTTCAAATTACTTCAAAAGCAAAAACCTTAACACAACATATTTTTCCTATCATTATAACTCAAACTCCTTTATATAATCTTAATAATTATTTCATCAATAATCAATAATGACCAAATTTCTCAGTTTCATATTTTTCCAGCAAAAAGTTTCTTTATATAAACCCGTTCTTACTTGGTATTTATCATGCCAGTTATTTGAAAAACTCAAAAAGTCGACTAATAATATCCAACATATACTAAGATCCAAAACAATTCGCCTTAAATTGAAATACATTACTTTTGAGAGATTTGTTTGGAATATCAAAATTAAATAAAAATTACTTTGATAATCAAGACCAGAACTCAAAATGATATTAAAGAAATATATGGGCTGAAGTATCACTAAGGAAGACAAGAAAAGAAGAAATATGAATTAGGAAAGCATTTGCACTGTCTAATAGATGGATTTGGTACAAAGAAAAAAAATAGAAGAAAGGAAGAGAAAGAAGAAAATTTTTTTGGGGAGAATTTATACTAAAAAAAAAAATTTCTCTTCAAAAACCCGTGCACCAACTTTTGAGAAGAGCTTGAAAAGTAGTAACCTAGTGACTACTCGAATGATTCACAAATTACGAACTTTAATAAATAATATTTTTATTGAATGTTATAAATGAATGAAATTAGCCCAGAAAAAAAAGATGAATGTGTTTTTGATTGAATAATATGAATATATGATATGGTATGGATGGTATGGTATAGGAGGAACAAAATAAGGAGCGAAAATGCATGTTGAAAAATATAGTAAACTAATCAATATCTGAGACAATTTCATAAGTAATCAATTTATCGTCGTTGGAGTTATCATTATCAAACAATAGCAATTTCATGATTGGATGATTACTCAAAAATTTTCTAGAACTTAATAGTTTCCAATCAGATAATGAAATATTATGATTTTTTAAAGATTCTAAAAATTCTTCCGAATTTAAAAGTTCTTGATGTTTAGGATCAATTGAAACTTCCGTATCAGTACATTCTTCGTTGACTTCTGATTCAACAATCGAACTATTTTCTTCTAGAATTTGATGTGGAGAAACATCATTAAAAATTCCACGTTCGGGGCTGTAAATAACAGATTCACCAATTAATTTAATATCTTCAAAAGAAACCATACTTCTCAAATCCCCATCAACTTCTTCCATTAACGAACTACTTTCTTCAAGAATTGGTTCTTGATCAGGGGATGAAGTAACAATATTCTCTGGGCTGTAAACTACTGATCCATCAATGATCTTCCCATCTTCAAAAGAGACTAAACTTTTCAATTCTCCTTCTTCGATTTCTTCTTTAATAGATTTAGTAACTAATGAATGCTTAGAATTTTTATGATGATGATATCTGTTGAAATTAGAATTTTTATGAAAAGTTTGTAAATCAATTGAAGCATTTAAACTAACGTTTCCAACATCAAAATCTTCATTATCATTAACAATTGGTTTAGCTTCAACTCTTTCTTTTGCTTGTTTAATATTTTTTTTATCAGTAGCTTCTGGTTTACTTTGAGTATCCACAGAATTTGAGCGGCTATGCTTTTGAATCTTTAAAGGTTTCAAATTAAGTAAAAAACTTTCATCACTAACTTTATTTTCGTTAATAGTTTCATAATGATGATGAGATCTCAGAACTCCCATTATAGTATTTCTTTTCTTTTTCTTATCATTATCTAAACTATAAGAAGATGTAACATCATTACTAATAATTCTTTTACTTTTATTATTTTTCTTGAAATAACGGAAATTACTAGTCTTGGAAGCTTTAGCATGAGGATGAATATCTAGTGAATTATTAGTATTGGTAATTGTATTATAAATTTCATCTTCATTTGGAATAAAATCATGGTTATAATTATTAGATTCATTTGATTGATCATGAATAACTGGATTGGGAATAGAAACAGATCTTAATACTTGTGGTTTTAAAAATGAATTTTTATTTCTTATCATTAAAGATTGAATATCTTTGACAGAATTTTTAGTCCAAAATTTAAGTAATTTATTATCAGGATCATTAATTACTTCATCTGTTGGAGTTTCTTTTGGTTTATTATTATTTTTTCTTGAAGATTCCAAAAATTCTCTAATTGTATTAGCTCTTTCCACTATATCTTTTTCTTTAACAAGTCGATTATTTTCTTCGTTACCAACAATGATATTTTGTAACTTTTCATTATCAGTAAGTAATTGATTGATAAAAAAGAACAATTGTTGAATTTCTTGTTTAGAACTATTCAATTCGAATTTCATAATATTTAAAGTCTTAGATTGAGATTTATATTGATTTTCTAATTCTAATAATTCTTTAGAAACTCTAGAGTTGTGACTATAATCCGTTGATTTTGAACCAATTGAACTTAACTCTTTATCAAGTGTGTTTGGTTTATTATTTTTAGTTGAGTCAATTTTGATTTCACTGGAGCTATCTTTTTCAACATCATTAATACCATCATTGAAAATATCTTGAAAAGAAATATTTTCATTCAAATTAGTGAATTCATTGGTAGCATCTTTTAATTCTGATTGTAAGGAATTAACATTTTCTAATAACAATTTATTATCACTAGACAATTTGTTAATTTGCTCGATTAACGAGTTTTTGAAATCCGAATCAGTATCGTTTTTTACTTTTAAGGATTCAATCTGTTCTTGATAAGATTTTAATTGGTTTTTTAATAATTGATTTTCTTCTTCTAAAATATTTGAATTATCCACAATATTATTTTTGTCTCCATTACTTAACAATAGTTTTAAGTTTTGAATTTGTAATTCATATTTTTGTTTTTCATCTAACCAAATAGAATAATCGTTATCAAAATATTTTGATTGCTCATCAAGATTATTTTTATAACTATTTAATAAATTTTCAGCAATCTTTAATCGTGCTACTTGATTGGCAATGATTTTTTCTTTATTGACAATAGCATTTTCCAATATTTCCCTTTCACTATTCAATTCTTGAGATTTAATAATTTCATAACGATAAAGTTTTTCTAGTTTGATTAATTCATTTTTATCACTATTAAATGAAGCTTTGGATGATGATCTAATTGATCTTGATTGATCTGATTTGGCAAGTATTGAAGACGAATCCAAATTCTCTTGGTTTTCCAAATTGGTAGGGTCTGGTTTTGAGCTAAGTTTTCTGAAAACTTTGAATTTGGGTGCTTTCATATTATGAATTTCTTGAAGTGGTAATTTAGTATCGTTGTTCTTATTGGAATAAGACTGCTCCAAGAGGGAGACATCCTCTGTTGGCTGGGGAGCGGCCTGGGCCATTTAAGTAGGTCTGAGATGAGGCTAAATGAAAAGGCGCTACCTGATTGGAGGAAGTCTGGGGGTGGTCTGTTTTTTAACACTAGTGAGTGTCTGTTTAATAGCATAAAAATTAACAGAAATTCAATCTGCAGGAATTTTTAAACAAAAACATAAACAAAAACAACGGAACTCAAAGCACTCCCGGATGCTCTCACCGTGACAGAAAGTGCGGATGGCCCATGACATATTATTAATATTCGACCCTAAATCAGTCAGTCTTAATTTACAAAAATTATCGTAAAATAATAATACTGTGGCATTAGTTGCAACAAATAAAAAATATAGAAAGAATAAATATACATATGGGAAAAAAGCCTCCTTTTGAAATAATAGAAACGTAGAAGTCACTTAAAAAACGTTTGCTATTATAATTGCACAGGCGGTGACCAAACCCATCATGACATAGGATGGAGCGACCAACATCTGACCCGCCCCAAACAAAACGGTATCCAGCTGAGAGAAAGTGTATTGAGCTGCTGAGCTACTGATACTGTCATAGTTGTAAATGTACTCTTGCTGAGGAACCCCATCACAGAAAAGTTGGTAGTCGGCTACTGTACAGGAGAAAAAGAAACAGCCAAAGAGGAATGAAATAATAGCGAAACGCATTGTAATTGAAGGTGATGAAAATATAAAATATCAAATAGTAAAGAAAAGAATTAAGAAAGAAAAAGGAGAAGAGAAGGTATTTGTGAATTACATTATAGCAAAATACTCTTTTGTGTAACAAAAGTCTTGGTATTTCTAGTTTAAAGTATGTCTAAAAATACGAATGTCAAATTTTAATGTGTAACTATTTTATTTATGTTATTAAAATTATTATTAATATTATTATTATTATTATTATTATGGTCAAGGGAAAAATAATTCAAGTCAAAAGAAAAGAAGAAGCAACAAGCGAACGTAAGGAGAAGAAAAGAAACAAATTAAAAAATAAATCACAATTTTTAGGGTATTCTATCAAAAAAATCTAAACATTTTATCTAATTTGCTCATAATAAAGCAAGAGCTGGAATTAAGAACATGGCCAATAAACCAGTGTTTCTTTTCAAAGCTTCAGCACCAGCTTCACTGCTCTTACCGCCCCCAATAGTAGAGGTAATATTGACAAGAGAACCATTGACAATGACAGTAGCTAACCCACTGGCAGTGGAACTAGAGGTCTTGGTAACATGAACAAAAGTGGTGGTAGAAGCTTCGTGTTTGTCTTTTTTGGTAGAAGTAACGGTAGTAGCATCAACGGTGCTGGATTCAGAAGAAGAAGATGATTCACTAGTAGTGACAGCAACAGCTTTACTAGAAGCAGCAGAAGAAGATGAAGATGATGATGAAGATAATGAAGAAGATGATTCACTAGAAGATGAAGCTGCACTTGAAGAGGAGGAAGAAGCAGATTCAGTTTTAGTAGCAGTCTTGGTTTCTTCGGAAGCAGATTTAGTTTCGGTTTCGGTCTTAGTTTGAGCGTGACTAGAAGAAGCAGCACTGGAAGAACTGGAAGAACCGGATTCAGTTGAAGAGGCAGCAGAAGAAGAGGCAGCAGAAGAAGAACCACTAGTAGAGGAAGAACCGGTAGCAGAAGCTGGAATATCGGCTAAGACGGTACCAGAACCGTAGAAAGTATCTAAAACGACATAGTCACCACTGGTGTAAGTTAAAACAGTTGGGACAGAAACAGTGTAAGTGGCACTTGGAGCAGTGATGGTATAAGTAGCAGCAGTTAAAGCTGGGAGTAAAGTTAATAAAGCAGAAACTTGCATTGTGATTTGAAGGATATTGAAATTTTTATGGATTATTAAAAAACAAAAACAAAAAAAGAAAGAAAGAAAGTTAACAAGGGAAATAGAGGGATTATTTATATGGAGATCTCCATTTTCCAGTAGATCTTAATGAAAATTAAATTTTTAATAAAGATCAGCCAGTCGCGATGGATAACTTGTCAAATCATGGGAGGTTGCGGCCTTTTTGGGAAGTGTGGGACGCTGGATTCAGGAACTAGCGGATCTCTTTTGGGATCAGTGGAGAACTTTCTCAAAATTTTCCATAAAACTTTTGCCTCGAGAGAAATTAGATTATGTTATCGAATGTCATTTCATGAGAGATTTGAAGAGTAATTCAAACCGAAATTCACCTTTACTCTAATCAACTTCATTTATTGAATCAACTTTTAATAGCAAATTTATGCTTCTTATAAGGCCCTAAGGCCCCGGTTTTAAATTGACTCCATTACCCATAAGACGCGCATTTCACGTGACTATCGGAACAAGTCATATTTCAAAATTCCACACCAAACATCAACATCAACAAAGTGTCAAAAACAGCTTTCTTAAATAACCCATCATCATCACCACCACCATGACCCGTGCCACCAACACTGCTCTTGGGCTTTTTTTCTTCTCTGCTCTTTATGCCGCCCTTTTCACTGGTGCCATCCCCACCACCCAAATCATTCAAAATGAAATCATCCCATTGGTATGTACTTTTAATATTCATTCCTTTTTATAAATAAATTTAATACTAATTTTCTAGTTGCCTTTCTGGTTTGCTGTTACTTTTGGTGCTTACGCCCTTGGGTCTTTAGGTATTGATATTCTTTCCTTCAATGATAAAGAAGATAAATATAAAGAATTATTATTGCAAATTGGTGAAGCTAAAATTTTCTTAAAAAAAAATAATGTTGATATTACTGAGTAAATTGGTTTCTTTAAAAACATCCTTCCTTGTTATTATAGTTTTTTTGTTTTGTGAAATGTTACGATAATTATTATAGTATGATAGAAGTCAATGTAGTTGTTCTTTTTTTTCTAAACTTCAAGTTTTTTTGATTCTGATTTAGATCATTAACTCAAATGTACTTCATTTTTCAAGTCAATGATCACTATTTCTAAGCAGATAATTTCATTCAAATCATAACTTACAAAAACTTTCACGAAAAATAGAAAATAAGCAAGTATATTACAACAACTTAAAACAGTATGGAGGAAGCAGAGTCTATCAATAAAAAAATCAAAATTAAAATATGTTCAAAACGAATAAATAAAACCAAATAATGCAATAGTAATTAATAAGAAATGAATAGTTAATAACAAATAAGACTATAATTTACCTAAAACTTTCCCGCTGTTTGTCAAACTTTTTCCAATTTCTAATAATTCACCATCAATTTTTTTATTATATTTTGTCATCAATAACTTCATTTGATCTTTAAGTTCAGGATCAATTTCTTCTGATGATAGTTCTTGAAAATAATAATCATTTTTTTTAATTCTATTATTTTTTATACTATATTTAATCATTCCATTACCGAATTCAAACTCTTTTTTTAAATTGTTTTCATAAACCTCTTTAGTAGGTACTGATTTAGAAATATCTAAGAAACTTGAAATATCTACAAATTTCTCTACCGTACTAGTAACAATTTTATCCAATTTATCTTTTCTTTTAGCCAATGATAATTTTCTATGAGTTTCGTAATCTCTTGCAAGTAATTGGTCAGTTTCATTATTACCTTCAAGACCAGAGTAATCTTCGTATCGAAGACAAATTGAAAGACATGCTCCCATTATTATTAATATGTTATCGAAGTAGAATGTTTGGTCACAATCGCGCTTACTTGCTTTTCTTTTTGCCTCGTTAATTTTGAAAAAAATCGGTTTAGCGCGGGCACTTGACCAGTGCGTGCGCACATGCCCATAATATTTACAATTCATTTCAATAAAATTCGTTAAATCTTTCATTAAATTCCTATATTCTCTTGATTGATGATTCCTCTTATTTCTTCAAATATTGTTTTATCTTTCGGATTCAATTTTTTCAAAGTTTCAAGAAATTTTGCTTCTCCAGATTCTTTCCAAATTTTTATCACCTCTTCAACGTTATGAAAATCTAATTCGGGTTCATCATCATTATCATCCATATCTTTTCCCAAAGCTTCTTGTGCTTCTTGTAAGTCCTGAGCTTCGGTTTCTTCTGGATTTTGACTTTTTTCATCAATATTATTAACCGAATTTTCAATAAACAAATTAATTCTCGGTCTAGGAACTTCCTTAGAACTAAATAAAAATGGAATTTTATATCTCACAATTCTTCTAATTGCAAACATGATTCGATAATTATACCAACCACTAGATTCTGTAGGTTTATCATTTAATTTTAAACTCGAATTTTTTTCAAATACTTTTTGAACATCGGGATCAACTAAATCTTGAATGAAAAAATTCAAACTTTTTGGAAACTTTTCACCAGTAAATTGAAAATCTTGTATTACTTGTTTTGGATCTTTGAAAGTCAATCTATTTGAAAAATCAAAAACTCCTGGGTCATTTACTAAATTTTCATCTTCTTCTGCTTCATCTTCTTCATCTTCTTCTTCAATTTCTCCAATTTGTAATCTTTCAATTTTTTTAGCTGACATTCCTAAAATTCTAAATGATTCAACTTGATGATCTCTATATTTATTTTCTAATCTTGGATCAACTCCAAATTTCACCAAACAAGTTCTCCATGGACCTTTTCTAAAAATATAACTAACAAATGGTAATGCTACTTTAATATAGGGATGTAAAACTTTAGGAACAATGTGTAATAATCTGGCTCTTAAAGTGATTGGTTCAATTTCAAAAATTTTTTGTAACATTTCAATGGTTTGTAAATATCTATAATTTACACCATGATCAACACTTTTTAATAATGCTTCCCATAGTTTTTCTGGAATTTCACTTGAATCAAATTTCAAATTCTCCAAATCGGGAAAGATACTATCATGATCCAATTCAGTAATCCCAAATTCCGATTTTCGATGTTCTAAATCTTGTAATAAAATATTAGTCCAACTTTGCCATTCATCCACTAATTTTATGTTGGGGTGAAATGGGCACGGATAATCAACAAAAGAGATAATAGTGGAATATAATTTTCTTGCTTTAAATCCTGAAACCACTTTCTTTTTACCCGTTTCTAAAGTTTGTACTGTGGTATTATCATTGGGTTGATAATAATAATGAACCGGAATTTTAACTTGAGAAAATAATGGCGGGGGAGGGATTTCAAGGTCTTCATCTTTTCTTGGTTTATTATGTGCTGACCAGGGATATTTATCAGTAGTTAAATCTAATTTTTTGATTTGTTCATAATCTCCACTAAAAATCGATCTATCAACGGTTTTGGCAAAATCCATGTTTTTGGTAATATACTGATAATCCGCAATTTCTCTAAACCGATACGTATAGTTAATGATACCAATAGGAGTGGTTTTTAGAACCATTGTTGGTTCATTATTTCTCCTTTGTTCCTCAATTGCTTGCAAATACATTTTTAAATCACCATTATATTTTTCTTCTAGAAGTTTCTTCAGTATACTAATCTTCATTAAAATATTGTCTGTCTGTACTGGTTTCCCTTCAATTGGATGAGAATACCTATCTCCAGGTCGAAGTCGAAGTTCTAATGGCTCAAGATTACTAAAATTCTTAAGCATAGTTTCTTTACCCCCAATCATTTGGATTGCTTTATTTGTATCATTTTTGATGATTAAAGGATATTCTATCGACACTAATCGAGGTAGATCCAACGATTGATATTTCGCTTCTTCCATTTCAATTTCTTATTGGTAATTAAATAAATGTTTTACTTTAAAATGAATCAAATTTTGCATCTTAGAATGTCAACAAATAATGCACGTGATGTTTTTGACAACGTCAATTTGACACAAAAATGTTGTCAAGAACATTAATTTCTTTAAAATTTTACAGCTTAAAAGTTTTTTAAAAGAATTCAAATAAACGAAGAACCGTTTTGTTAAACTATTTATTTAAACCAGGAAACTATTAATACAAAAAAGAATTGTCCTGAGCACAAAAACATCTATGGAATGAAGGGAATTAATGTTCCTCTTTGTTTTTTATAATTGACATAATCATCTGCGAAGAACTGAATCAAAAGCTTCTCTTCGAATTTAATTCTATCGTCAAAAAACTTATATAAAGCAATCAGAAATCCGGCTAAACAAATTGGATTCATCATGAAAATTTGACTCCCAATAGCCCACCAAAAATATCCAGTATAACTGGGATGTCTAGAAATCAGATAAATCCCGTGGGTCACCAATTTATGACGATCTGAATTATGGGTGGTAACAATAACATGAGAAAATGATTCCCCCGCAGTTTTCATGGCTAAAGATCTCATTATTTGTCCTCCAATCACCAAACCTGTCCCTATAATCACAATGAAAGTGATTGGAATCTTAAAATTAGGAAACAAGATGGCTTCAATTATATACTCTATAATAGCAGCAGCATGGGCCATTAAATAAGCAGGAGAATGATTAAGAAGAAACGAATCCAGTGTTACTTTAGGAGCGTTGTATTTGGCAGTAGTAAAGAATTCTAAAAAATGAAAAGCTGATAAAAAGATTAAATAACCAGGAAAGTTGTATAATTTGACTTGAAAGAACAAACAAGTAGAAACTCCAAAGATTAAACCTAAGAAAGCAGCCTGTAAACTAACAGAATCAAGTGGATTTCTCTGAATATTGGCTAATGGTCTAGAACTGATCTTCACAAATTCTGGAGTCCTTGTTGGATCTTTAGGAAACAAGTTACCAGACGAAGAAGACATTGTGTGATGATTGTGATATTATTTGTTGATTTACTTGAAACTTTTTCCAGGTAAAAGACACAGTTTTAAATTATTTTTGCGTTCTAACCCACAAAATTTCTGCTTTGGGATGGATGAATAGAATTAAAAAACAGAAAATCTCCAAACCACTAAAAACATTGCTTCATCCTCTTCGCTATTAACTTTTTGGCTGAAACAATTAGTCTCCAATTGTGGAGATCAACAAAAGTTATCAATATTTGCAAACGGAATGTAACGCAAACAAATTTCAGAATGTCTAAGATGACGTGTTGCAACTTGTTATTCTACACAACACAACTAGTTTTTTTCAGAAACTATAAAATTAATAGTTCTCATTATGAAGAATATGAACTTATTTCAAAAAATAAAAAAGGCAAAGGCAGAGTGTAAGAATAATAAATAATCAAAAACATTTTTCGAAAAGAAAAAAAAAAAAAAAAATATA